>JAQFVV010008813.1:0-22087 GCA_028023455.1 Epiperipatus broadwayi | reverse complement strand
TATATATAAGTATTTATCAATAATAAATTGTTACATTTTAATTTACAAGTATCAAACTCTCTCCACTGATAATTTTAATACCATTCATTTCAGATGATAAATACAGTAATGATTATAACTAATCATTTACTACACTAGAGATTATTTCTACCATAGATATACATTTTAAAACTAAGTTAAAGATCAATGATTTTTTGCATTAAACACACCCCACATTTCTCTTTCCCATGTGTAATATTCTTATAAATATATTAAATATCCTCCACATAATCACATATTTTTTTAAAATCATATGAATAAAATTTCAAAAAAAGATAAATGACCTCAATATTTTAAAAGAATGTATGCTGGTGTGGAGATTATTTAATATATTTACAAGGATAAAGAAAAATGTAAATAACTCTGTGTGTATTTAATTAAAACAAATCAGATATATTAATATTTATCTAAAATTTAACGTTTTAACATGTTCCAGAGACAATCTGTAGTTTATTAAATGATTAATGATAATCATTTCTGTATTTATCTGAAGTGGATAGTGCCAAAGTTGTGGCTGGGGTGAGTTTGGCACTTAGAAATCAAAATATAACAATTTATAAATTAATATGACTAATCAATATCAGCTTCTCATTTCTATCTTGTTTTTTCTTAAAGAATTGTTTAATTGGAAACTTTAATAAATTTTTAAATATATTTCTATGATTAAAATGGAGATATTGACATAAATGTTAAATATATATCCTATATATTTAAAAAAATATTAATTGTTTTTAATATTTATACATTGTAGTTTCTGCAGGTTATGAGTACCTTAATATCATGGAAAGTTTAGATTCTGATGGGATAAGAAATGAATTGCTAAAATATTAGTATAAGTTTTTTAAATCCAGCATGATTATTAATTTGGTAACTTATTCTGCATTAATAATTTATATTTTCATATTAATCATTGTGTACATGGTTTTTAAATAATAATAATAATAATAATAATAATAATAATAATAATAATAATAATAATAATAATAATAATAATAATAATAATAATAATAATAATAATAATAATAATAATAATAATAATAATAATAATAATAATAATAATAATAATAATAATAATAATAATAATAATAATAATAATAATAATAATAATAATAATAATAATAATAATAATAAGAAGAAGAAGAAGAAGAAGAAGAAGAAGAAGAAGAAGAAAAAGAAGAAGAAGTAGTAGTATAGTAGTAAATCTTAGTCTTATCACCAGTCCTTTCAACAGCTTCTGCTTCAAATCCTAAAAGTTTGCATAATACCATCTTTATTAAAGGTAAATTTACATGTTATCAAAGATAGAATAAAACTTCATTACATACCATACTTTTTAAAAAAATTTCATGTGTTCACATAGAAAAATGTAATCACATTTATTTTTGACCAAAATGAGAAATGAAATAAAGATGGCAACCTTGTTTTAAAAATTGTATAATAATAGTCCTGCAGCAAATCTTAGTTTTTTTTTTCTGTATAACAATTGCAAGTTCTCAAGTTTCAACCCAAAAAATTTTCTCAATACCATCATTATTAAAAGATGCCACTCATAATAATAGATGTTTTTTTTCCATTTTCCCAAGATGCAATCAATGCTGACTAATGCTTTTTTTTTCATTTTCTCCAGATGCAATTCATGCTGACCAGTGTTTTTCAGTTTTCCCAAGATACAATTTATGCCAACCAGTATTTTTCAGATCCATGTATTGCTTTTAATGCATCAAAACTGATTTAGAATGGTCATGATCAATGAATGTTTGTATCTTCTTTACAGTTTTAATCCATGATCACAAGTCATTTTTAAGCTTTCTTGTCAGTCACTGAACATTTTATCTTCAAATCATTATTATAAAGTTCACATTTAGTCTATTGTTCTTTCTAATAATCACAAATTATCTTATGTTTCTTTTTAATTAAAATGATTAATAATATGATCATTGTAAAAAAACCTAGTAATGATTCTTTTTTTAATGAAATCAAAAATAGATTTACTTGTATCCATAAGACACACTTTTTAAGGTAATTTCATGCTGTCCTGAAGATTAAAATGTTTAGTAGCTGTTGAATTTTCATTCTTTATTTAAATTATTCTAAAGAATCAACATGACATTTTTGTGAATGTGATCAGAAGAATATTTATTTTTAAGGTGATTGTCATTTTAACCTTGCAGTGTATTATTATATGATTTGTTTAAAAATCTTTGCTTGTAAGCTTCTCTTATATTTCAACTCCTAACTATAACGTAATCTATGAAATGCCATAGTTTTGAGCATGGATGCATACATGTTTCAATTATAGTTTCTGCCTAAACAAAGTATTTGTAACAGTCAATCTGTGCATTGTGATTAATGTCTACTATTTAAGTCTGCCCATGTATTAAAGTCTACAAGAAAGAAAATTATATATTAATGGTATTACCCTAATAATGCTATGTATCAAAAAATAGCTTTCCTTCTATGAATTCTCTGAATCTAATTTTGGGCAAAAACACTAGTAAAATGCAAGACTAGTATTAGCTCCAGTCATTGACACAACAAGTAATTCCAATAATAAGAGATACTTAAGTAGACTTTATAGCAAATTCAGCTTCATGCTTTCACCTTTCACTATTTGATCAGCCTTTCCAAAAAATTTGTGTCCATCCATCTATTCTATTAAACTTCCTTCCTCTTGGTCATGCATTTAACTATGAACATCTATATTCATCTTAAATCCTCTCTTCTGGTTTTAAAAAATTTGTGTTAAATAAAATTTATATATTCCATGAACTTATAATTAGAAAAAAATATTTTCATAATACTTATCTTTATTACTATTATTGTCTTCTGCTTTAGCAATATTACTAATATTAATATGATTATTGCTAATAAGCAAGAAGATAAACTAAAATATATAAACTAAACAATAAATTGTTTTTTCATTGATAAGATATACTTTGATAAAATATTTTCATTTATTAATGTAATCTTTAAAACTTAAAAACATTTATATTTACAAAAAAAAAAATGCTTTGGTTTGTATAAAAGTGCTTCCTTAGTATCCTGATAATTGCTTCTTGTTTCATGTTATCACTTTTTATTTTGCCTTTTTCTTCTAAACAACGAATATGTTCAATTAAAATGTTATTGTAATATTATATAGTCATCAAAAAATAAATATTTTATTTAATTTTACAAAAATGAAAATAAACATGCTATTAAATTACTTGTGAACTTATAATTTTTAATTCCAATAATTTTAACACTAAGCTAACATTATACAAGCAGAATTAATGTTTTTAATTATGATTAAAATATGTAAATAATCTAGATGTTTTTTATAGTCAAAAAGTAAAGTTATTAGAACTTATAAATGTATTAATCTTCTATGAGTTTTATTTAAATTTTGCAGGCATCATAATTCTTTACTAAGAAATGTTGGCCTCAAATCAATCAATAGAATAGATTAAACCACTAAACATCACATGATCACATTTTCTTATGCTTGCTCATAACTGTTATTAAAACAGGCAAAACTCTTCATACAGTAATGCCACTCAGTGCGAGCCAGTTTGATCAATGGATATCAGAAGGCTTGTGCATAAAGCCCCTATTTAGTGCCTACTCATCCAATATTCCCAGACTAGTTTCTAGCTTATGGTTTCATCAGTGTGGAGCCTTGGATCTGAGAGCACTAGATAGGGATTTTCTGCACAAGCCTTCTGGCATCCATTGATTACTCTGGCTTGCACTGAGTGGCACTACTGTATGGAGAGTTTTGCCTCTTAGAACAGATTATATTTAAAAGTAGTCATAGTGATGGTTATGAGTTGTAAATTTGCACTGGATTTGTATTTTATGGAAAAGCATTTGATTCTATAAATGCACTAAAGTCAATTAAAAATATTAAAATAATTAAGTGAATCAGTGTCAAACAATTTGTTAATGGCATTAAATGGGTAACTGAAGTTTTAGCTAAATTCCAAAAATCTATAAAATATTGAAATAAGTAACGTGATGTGGATGAATGATATATGACAGTTTTCTAAAATGACTAGGGCAGAAGACTTACAATTTGGACAAAATATAAATTAAATTTGGGGAAACTTTTATTCTATAATGAAATGATTATGGTTGAAAATAATAATGGTGATAATTTACAAAATTAAAAAAAAAACAATAATAGTCTTTTAAATGATTCCTATATGGGCAAATATTTCTCCAACAGTAATTCATAGAGATATAAAACTACTGTTAGTACTAAAATTTACTTTAGTTTCCATCAATAATAAAATAATAATGATTCAATCTCAAAATATTTCATTGATCTTGCTCTCATTGTTCAGTTTAAGCAACAAGAGTATCTATTACTAAATTAAAAATACTAATTCCATGATTATATATATACTTTTATCTTTTGATTTCTGCATGTGTATTATTAATTTTTATGCATTTATATCTCTCAGCATTACTCTATCAGTGTTTTTATCAACTTTTTTTTTTTTAATTTTCATTGTATTTTTGTTTACTTTAAATAAAAATTTTACTTTTAAAAATATTTGCCCACATTCAGCCACAATTAAAATATTTCATAATCTTCTACTGATAAAAAAGTAAAATGCAGATAATGTAGTCATTGGCTTTCTTTTACAGCAAAATATAATATTCTATAATACAAGATATGATTAGTAATACCTTTTTATTTTCTTATATATATTTAGCCTTTTCTTCTTATCAGAAATATACATCTTTAAATCTATGTAATTCTATTTCAATGGTTTCTTCCTTTATTTCCTGGTAGTTCCCAGATAAATATTTTTATAAGCTTTCTGAAATATTGTTTTCACATGTTCTTATTACTATAATTATTCTGATGTTATTAGCTTATAGTATGATTAATGTCCTTGATCTCTCAACTACTTAATTACTTAACTATTATTTTTCTGCTTTTTCTTTATATCTATTTCTATAGTCATCATGGGTTGTCTTATTTTTCAAATGTCAACTCTCATTATCATATATAAAGATACATTTTAGTATTGTGTCATGTAACAATAATCACTTATTCATTTTTTGTTATATTCTGATCTTGTAACTTTCTATTTATCATAGTCATAGCTCTTTCCAAGTTTTTTTTCCTCTTATACATATGTCTATTAGTTCTTATATCATGATTTTATTGCTTAAATAGTTATATTTCTCACCTTTTACAATTTTTTATTCATTTCCAACATCATATCCCATAGTATTTCCTCAATCAACACTTTTTGTTTTTGCTATATTTACTTCTTGTTCCAGTTTTATATATTTGTTTAATAATTTTATAGCCTTGTAATTCAAATCACCATGATCCTAATCAGTAGCATAAAACAATGTATAAAGCATCTTATTATTATTTAGAAAATTTTTCCATTTTTTCTTTTTTTTTTCGATATTTTAAGGGCTTATTGTAGATTTATTTAAAACAGTATAGATAAAAAGCAACCATATTGGTTGATTTTTTTTTTTTCCATATCCAAATAATATTTTTTGTTTTCATTTTGAACATATATTGTTATATAAGTTCTCAACAGCTTAAATAAAGAACTAGAATTGTGTTACTTAGTTCCAGTGTTTTAAAGTTTTTAAGAGGAATCTTATCTTAGTGCCTTTTTTAATGACAACATATAAAAAATTTGTATCTCTTAAATGACTGCTATTTTTTCTATTAACGGAAGTTGTATGTTTTTGTTTACTGCCGTTTTTTCTATTATCTGATTACATAATGATCTATTGTGATCTCCTACCTCTAAAACCTGCCTTTTTCTCTGCTTTTAAATCTTATATTCATATTTTATTTTATTTTTTTATAATTATCTCTTACATTTGACTCAACACATTCGTAATTGTTACTCATCTATAATTTTCACAGCTGTCATGTATCCTTTTTTATTAATTGTTTTAATATATGACATTTTCCATTCAAGTAATCAGGAGTTCAAACAGTTTTATATGCCTTTCTGCTTTTAACATTTATAATTTGAATGAAATTTCATCAAAACTCTAATGTTTCTTTTTTGTCAGTGATTAACATATTATTTTTTAGGCTTTTTTAATATTATAAATTATTCTATCATTTGTATATTTTGATCTGAGTATATCTTATCTAAACTTTCATATTATTATCTACTAATAAAGTTTCAAAAGAATATTTCAACTTATTTATTATAATCGATGATATTATAACTCTTGTTTTTTATTGTCAAATTATTTATTAGCCTCTCTAGTTTGATTGATATTTTCCATTTAAATATGAAACTTTTTTTATATAATTTTTTTTCCTTGTGCTCCTTTTGGTTACTGTTTTTTTAATCTTTTATTTGAATATGTGTATTTAATTAATTTATTTTTTTAAGTATTTAAATAATTGTCATATATCTATTTTTTTATTATTATCTCACTTTCAATCTACCAATTCCACCAAAGTATTTTTCTTTTACAATTTTTTCTTTGTATATACTATCAATTACCTTATTGCTATATGCATACAACTTTTATATAATTGAACTGTTTTTCAACGTTTTCAAAATTAATCTTTGCTTGCAACTTTTTATGTAGTCATGACCTTTATAATCGACCAGTATTCTCCGGTTCCAAAACATTAATATATTTCTTTCATTACTAATATATTCTAGTTATAAGTTTGTAAGTCTGTCTTAATATTCTTGATGGAAACATTATCTTCGATCTAGAACATTATGATTATTATCTTTTGATAGTCTTTTATAATCACTTAAGTCCAGTACTTTGAAAATCATTTTCTGTTGTATTGCAATAAAATTTATTACATATTTAAGATTTTATAAATTCCGTTATTTTAATAATTTTCTTTGTTCAGTTTTTTTAAACTATTTTTCCAACACATATTAATAAGTCATATTTTATTATTATTTATGTTATTTGCTCTTTAGCACCTTCACTACGCATATATATATATATATATATATATATATATATATATATATATATATATATATATATATAGAGAGAGAGAGAGAGAGAGAGAGAGAGAGAGAAAGACTTTATTAATCATTGTGCTTTTTCTTTTGAAATACCACTATAAAAATTATTGTGCTTTTTTAATCAAACCGTCATGCAATCAATTTATAAATTCTTTTATTTAGTTTATTAGATAGACACTGCATTCCAATTCTTCAAATGGAAATTCTTTTTCACTGTTTATATATATTTGTCTATGATGTAGTTTTAGCACTTATTTTTTAATTTTGAAAAATTGAGCTGATGCTTCAATTCCAACATGACATATTAGAATTTTATTGTCAAAGTTGCCTGATTTTAGATAAATTATTTTTATTACAAACTAAGAATTCATTTTACACTTTCTAAGACTAGTTAGGATTTCTCAATTCACAATTCAGGATTACGCACTCAAGAAGTTATAGATTCGTTCATAAGATTATGAAACTATAAAATAAAAATTATAATAATAGATAAAGGAATTCACAGTTACCAACAGATGAAAAATTAGCATAATAAATGTTAATATGAACTTTTTCTACAGTACAAGCTTTTTCATACCTGCACTCCAATAGTTAAGGGTCGCATAATAAATGTTGTAAATCTAACAGGTAGTTCTGAAAGTGAATTCAAATTTGACAAAAAAAATACATTTTAGTTAAAATAGTATAATAAAGAAAATTATAAATATATTGTAAAATTATAAAAAAAAAGAACAAAAAAAACATATTTGTAGAAGTAACTCTGCTTTATGATAGTTAATGTTTTCTTAAAATATACATGTTTCTTTTAATTTAACAAATAATACCCTTATTCACGATATCAAACTTGATTATCTAGAAGATTTTCACATAGAAAATTATGTACACTATGAAGTTTAAGCTTATACAGATTACTGATAATAGAATATTTTCTGATAAAGATCGTAACCTAAAATGAGAACTAGAAAGTTTAAAATTATGAATCTATCTCTAATTAACATTCTAAAGACTTAAATAAATTTTGGTTTTGATTGAAACAAAACAGGCTTGAATGAAAGCAAGTATGGTAATATATACTAGATATAAAACTTCACTATTTAGTTTATTGTATCTGTTGCAATATTGACAATTCAGTTTCATAGTTTATTATAATCTAACATGGGAGATAATATTAAATCGATATCTTGATCTATAAAGAAAATAATAATTGATCATATTGATTCTTAAATATTTCTGGAAGAAAATAGTCTAATTTTATTCTGAAATGTAGCAATGATTATTTTATTGGGATATTATTTTAGAGGAATTAGTCAATGCTATTAAAAAAGATGAAAGAAAAAAATCTGTAAAATGAAATATTTATTAATCTATGGTTAATTGCCATGCAAACAGATTTGTTTATTGAATGAATAAGTTTGTGTTTTATTACAAATTATTTAATATATTTGATATTTGAATTACAGACAATTGCCACAAAATAAACAAGTTATTTTCTACAAATAAAATTGAGAAGTTGATTATGCCAAAGTTTAGTAGCTTACCTTTTTTGTGACATGCTTTATGTCAATTTTATAATGGAAAGTAATAAGGAAAAAAGCATACCAGTAGTAATCCTCTACTACAAATAAATCTATTAAATATATACATAATTTTTAGTAATATATATAATTTTGAATCTTTGAAAAAGAAAAGATTAGTATTAAAATCTTTAAAACTTTCTGAGCATGCTTTCAACCACTAAATCCAGGATCACAGCACTCATAATCTGCAGAATGCATTGTGAGATTTAAATATGGTAAATATTATGTAAATGCCTAATTTAAATATTCCACTTTTTCAACAATGGAACATGATTTTCATTTTTGTTGGTAGTATGGAATTTATTGGAGCTGAACCATGGCTTCTTTATTTTGTGTTTTCTATCAGCATCTTCACAATATACAATGTTTAGCTTTACTGAGTCAAGTATGACCGTATTCTTGTACATACTTAAGAAAAATTGACTTATGCTCAGAGTTATTCATTGCTCATTTATATAGCTATTTATGTTGTGCAACTCTAATAGCAATGTTTGCATGAGACTCTCCAGAATATATAGCACTACAAGAAGAACTTATGCATCTAATTTTATATACTATTTGGAATGTTTGATATAGGAGCTACCTATCTTTAGTATTGTTTAGCAGTCTTTAAATTAGAAGGAGTTCTCAAATTGTTATTGTATGTTGTAGAGCCTTAATATTGTTTTCTGTGAGAACCAAGATATATAGGACTGACTTATCCAAGGTTACACTGCTTGTTGTGAGAATAACAGTTCAATTTTTTTATAAAATTTCTTCATGATATTATTTAATGTATTGTGTATTGTGATTGTATTCTATTTTCTATAGATTTTTGATATAGGCATTGATATTGGCCTTTCAATCTGCTTTATATTTGCATAGATTTGGGTTTCTCTTTAAAAAAAACTTTAATATCAGCTAATTTGTCCATAGTTGATGTGTGAGATTGAGGGTAAATTGTCCCCCAAATTTCAAAGGATTTGATGATCATCTTGTAATCCAAATTATCATTGTTTCATTGGATATATAGATCCAAGAACTTCAGACCTTTTGAGCCATCTTTGTGTTCGGCTGTCCATTTAAAAATATTGTTTGTATTAAGTTTTGGCATATATCAGTAATATGTTTCTTGAAGAATGCATATTAGCAAATATCATCAGTATCATATATAAATTATGTCAGTTTCAATTTTGAATACAATATTGAAGCTTAAAAACTGATTATTTATTTTAGAGAAAAATACTGGTAACAGTATCTGGAGGCAATGTTCCGATTTACAAAATCAAATATAACTTTAATATTTTTTGAGATACAACACATTCTTTAATTTTTTAATGTTTTATTTTTTGGCTAGAATTTTTGCATTTGAAATCATACATAAAATTAATTTTTGATGTAGTATAAAATAAAAACATTCTAATTGATGTCTTCTAAAGTTATAGGTCCTAATTCATCACCAATATATTCCTGGATGAAAATATTTTTGATGTAAATGATAACGATTTTTAAGAGGAAAATCACATTCTGATAAATTTGTTATGTTGCAAACCGATTGAGATTTCTTTTTACTTGCTTTACAATCGAACATTAAATTAACTTATTTATCTACTAAAATATTTTAAGATCATTTGGAAAACAGTAGTTTTATTTATGGTTTTTTTAATTTTATTAAAACATTTGATAATCACTTTTATTCACATGTTCTACATGTTTTAGGATATATTATGCCAATTCCATCTAATTCTTAAAATTAAACTTTTCTATTTTTTTCTGTATTTTACAAATAAGGAAAATGCAAAGTAATTTCATCATTTTAGACATCTTGTTCTAATTTCTTTATTGAATGTTCTCTTTGTGGTGAGATTTCATAAAATTCTAGAAGAGGAAGTAACAGAAATGAGCTACACTTATGCATCTTAATCTCAAATGTTTATACTTTTGCTTTAATATACACAGAATGTTGAAATTAGCCCATTTAACATTTTATATAGATCACTTCAGCGTTCCCAATTTACATGAAATGGATAAAGTGTGAGGATGGCTCCACTCTTTCTCATAAAAATAGTAAGTAGATGCATAGAAATTTATTTGATGCATAAGCATACAGATATAATTGTTAAGTAATTAATGTTCTGCTATAAAACTATATAATTAACTGTTATGCTCATATCAATCAGTTTTATACAAATCCCTACCTAGAGATATACTATTGAAACATCAAATTATCCCTAAGTTTATCCATTTACATAAGATGGAAACTCTGCAACAATCTATATTAAATGCCAATTTGTCTCATTTTAACACCCTACATTATTTAGAGCAATATATAGAGTGGCGAATTTTTGAGATTAAGTTCTATGAACAGCAATGCAACTCAATTCTTTTATCATTCGGCTTCTAAAGATATAGTACACGAGGCTTTTTACCCTCTTAGTTTTCAAACAATTTTTAGCTATAACAATTTATTAATAGATATTGGATGATTGATTATGAGTTATCTATTTAAAATTTTTTAGGTTATTTGGGTATGTATGCAATTGTATAATAAATAACAAACAAAAAAAATGTTTCCAAACTTTTAATCTTTTAAAAATCAATAAATACATGCATCATTTTATTTTATTTTTAAAATGTTTTTAAACTAAAAATTTTCTTTGAAAATGATTTTTTTTTCTATTTTTATAAACGTTTTTGTGCAAGTTTGATTTAAATGATTACTTTTCTCTCTTATCTTTTGCTTTTATTTATTATAGATTACATTCTTCTGAGTTTTTTAAGACTCAATAGAAACGCATAAAAATTGAATAACTTCTGTAAATCATCAATTGTGTTTAAAATTTTGTTCATCTAAGTAACCCAATATTTTTATGAATAAATAATTTACAATTTGCCGCAATTGTTTTGCTTAAGTTGAATTTTTTTTTAAAAAAGTTTTTAAGATTTTATACGTTTTATTAAATTTTTATAGATACTTTTAAAAAATACAAATATTTAAATGTTATTTATTACCCTAGAAAAAAATAAATAATATTTTGGGAAAATGTATATACAGTATATATGTTAAAAATAATAACAAAATGTTGTTGTTTTTTTAAAATATATATATGAGTTACTAAAAATTGTAAAAAAAAAAAAAAAAGTGTGCTATAAATAAAAATTAAGCAACTGCAAATCACAATTAAATCCGTAATCTACACTAAAGGCGGTTTTGTAAATCAAAAATATATAAAATGTAAACAATCATCAAATTAAATCAGTACATATACATAAGTATGATAAAAACAGCAACAATAACAACAGATAATACTAGTAGTAACAGAGGAATAGAATCAGGTCAAATTTTAAAAAAAATAGTTAAAAATAATATAAAAATTAAAAGAAATGTTGGAAAAAAATAGATTAAACCTTTTGAAAATGCTTTTGCTTAAAAAGAATATAAGAAAATGGAATATGAGACAAAAGAAAATAAACATAAACATGGTAAATTAGCTCTACAAGTTATTTAAACCAACAAGTGTAATGCATAAGAATAAATATTAAAAAGAAATATGATTAAAAACAGTTAATTCAAGTATAAGCAGTATATAAATGAGGTGAATGGAAATTTTAATAACATGTGGATTCAAAATGTTGTTGGTATCAAAATGTAATAATATGATTCCCAAGAATTAAAATCCAAAAAAAAATTGTGAAAAAGTAGTTCTATTTTTTTTAGCTTAACTACTGGATTGAAAAGTAAGGATTATAGATTAAATTTTAATTAGTAAACTTTTTAATTGTCATCAAAGAAAAGCTGAAGTATAAGTCCAATATTTTTTACTATTTGCCACTATTTTAATTTAATTTATTTTAGCACTTTATATTTGAAGATATAGTATAAATTATCAAGGAAGTCTTTATGGTCAATATGTCAAAGAATAATTTTTTTTATATTAATTTAAAAGGAAAGTTGCAATAAATGTTCACAAAAGTTTCACATCATTAAAAAGCGTCATTTTAAAATTTACATATAGTACCATAATAATGTTAATTTCTTTTATAAAAATCTCAGTCATATATATATTATTTTATTACAATTTGATTTATGAAGAATATTACTCAAAATGCAACAGCAATGATTTTATTACATGAGGATCCTACAACATTAGCAATGTAGAACAGAATGGTTTTATACCTTTGAAACATTTGACAGTGGTTTTGCAGAAAGGGTTCAGTGGTTTAAAATGGTAAACTAAAGGAATAAAAATAAATGAAGATTATTTAAGTTATCTCATTTTTGCAGATGATGTGGATTTTTTGCTAATAATACTTAGAGTTTCAGGAAAAATAAGAATTATTTGATGAAAGTAAAAAAAATAGGAATAAAGATAAATACTAAAAAGTCTAAAACAATATTTAATAAATTTTCTTAGAATAACAAAATAAAAATTGAGAATCATGAATTAGGAGTAATTTATTTAAACTATTAATATAAATGAAAATATAAAGAACTAAATTCTTCATGGAATTAAATGTTTTGATAGAAACATTTTCATTAATTCTTATTTATGAATCTGAGACATAGATGCTTAATAAAAAATCCACAAGCCAGAAACTAGTTTGGGGATATTGGATGATTAAGCACTAGATGGGGATTTTATACACAAGCCTTTTGGCATCCATTGATTACTCTGGTTTGCACTTAATGGCAATATAGAGAGCTTTTTCTGTTTTAAATGAGCAATACAGACATTTCAGATCACTTAATAAAGTATAAAAAGATTAATATGAGAGTAATAAGAAGAAATCAAAATAGAAAGATTTGGGTGAGACTATGAAAAGGAATTTAAATATTGAATGGAATTAGACTGAACATTAGTAGAAAAGATAATAATAGATGAGCAGTTGAAGTTTTAACCTACATCCAAAATTCTGTAAAAAAATACCATATTTGAGATGGATAAATAGTTTGTTGATGTGAAATGGAGAAAAATGGTTTTTGAATTAAAAAAATGTATTAAGCATAAAGAGAACTTTATCCTAAAAAGTGGATTAAAAACTTTAAAAAATGTTGATTATATATATATATATATATATATATATATATATATATATATATATATATATATATATATATATATATATATTGTAACCAAAATCCCCGGAGCCGTCCACCCTGATGGCTCACAAAGGTGGTAACCAACCTTCCATCACCCCTCCAACTACCCATCATCATGCCGTACTTGTTGCGGCACTATAAATTGTAACCGTAAATTGTGTAATCTCAACTACATAACGTAAGTGCACTAGGAATTACAACCTTGGTCACTGATCAACTCTCATTGCACATTATCAGCTATTAAGAGCTGTATCCAAAAGCATATCATACTATTTATTTTATGCACAAAAGACCACAATCAACATCTGGGGCGATTTACTACAGACAAAATTAATGAATTAACCTAACTTTTTATAATTTATTTGATCGCAGCCAGGGTATACCGCGAAGACCTATCATAGTATTATTATAAAACATATTAAACAAATTATAAGTGCAATTTTATCACTTTTAAACCTCAATTTGCGATTTTTATGGTATGCGACCCTATGGCCGACCATGTACAAGATAGCGTAATTTGTGGAACCACATAAAATTATGAAATTTTAAATCATCTATATGATTTCTAAGACAGATGCTAGTCCAGGTAAAGCTTTGCAATTAATAAACATGAATAATTGGGTTCTTTTATAATTTAATATTTTTGTATTGACGAATGAAAATTTAAAAATGTTAGGTAAATATATTTAATCATATCATTATTGAATAAATCTGTTCACAAGTTTAATAATTAATTTGTATTTTATACTAGAATCAACTACGCAAAGCCACAATGATGGAAAAGGTAAATGAGATTTTATTGTACCTTACCAATCATATACTACCAAAGACGAAAAGCATCTTAATGTTTTCTCAAAATATTAATAAATTCTTATATCATGTAGACAATAATATGTAATTCAATGTATGCTCTATAATGTATGCTCTATCCAAAGTTTATGATTTCTGATGTTATGAATGACACATAGCAACGGCACAGTAAGTTTAATTATAAATCAACTTTTATTTACAAACTTTATGAACAATAAATAGTTAATTTCAATATTTTAAATAAAACATAAATAAACAAATAAAATAATTAAATGATGGTTCAATAGACTTTCTTCAATACATCTCACAGGTACAGTATTTAAAAACCTAATCATACCTTATTTCAATCTAATATAATGAATATTGAGACAATTATTAAATTCAGCATTAACTTATGAAATATTGAACGTCATTTCCAGATTCAATAAATCCCTACTGTATACCTATAATAATATAATAAATAATATAATGTTTGTATGTTTTAGCTATAATGTAATCATTAATTAAAATGAAAATGTAAACTTACACTCCGGTAGATAATAATCAACCAACAGTTAATTATCATGAAGTACTTGAATAGAATGTCCTGCTACCATTTATCAATCTAACCGATAAATTATGCTTACAAATGAAGAAGATGATTTGGCAGATTAACTAAAATACTTTGCCCAACTTATATCTGTGAAGCAAACATATTCCTGTGGATGTATTCATCTACACGTAGGAATGAAATAATACTAAACGTTTTGCGTATTTAACACCATCATAAAGTCATACGTATAATCACACAATTCCGCGGATTAACCACCAGCGCAGGAATGTGTGTAAAATACAAAATGGCAATTAAAATAATCTGCGGATTAACCACCAGCACAGATTAAAGCCTTTAACATACTAAAACAACATTATAATTTACTTCACATTAAAGTGCAAATCATCCCCCTCAATTCTTCTGATTATTCAGAATACGCTGACACTTTAGCAAATGTGGGTTCTTGCTTAGTAAAATATTACAATAATCAGGACAACTAATGTACTACTTATCTTGCTTAAAATAAACATGTATAATATAATGTAAATAATATTGGCATGGGAATATAAATCTGGAAAGATTCACAAAATATCTCACAAAGATTACTACGTCTCACGAATTCATTAAGCACTGTTTAAGCTTTTTCCGCGAGCGCTATTCTTTTGAATAAATATTTTATTCAACCCTTATTAATCTAAATCTAACAAATATAACTTATGAACTTCATATGCGAGTTCATATAACGATAAAATTAAATAAATGTATTATTTATCAAACATATAACATTTAACGGTGTGTGTGTGTGATAAAACTAAATGTAAAGTATTTTACAGTTCAAATACATGAATTTTAGCAGATGTGTATCACAAATTGGATTGTATAGCATTTTGTAACTCCTAATGTGATCCGTGGAATCCATGTACAATGTGTAGAATAATAAGTATATGAGGTAATAGCTATAGCTGTAGTTAAATTCCATACATGCAATTCTATCCATTTTGATTAGTTATTAAAAGCAACATTAGATTAACGATTTGCGTGGCTCTCCAAACATGAAACAATTTTAAAACAGGATACACAGAATTTAAATGAAAATGTTTTTCATAAAGTTATTAATCCCTACATCTCTCTATCAAAAGTGTTCCAAGTTTATCCTATCCATGCAAGTATTTATTTATCCATTGCGTTAATCCAGGAATAACCAATTACAGCAATTAATATATTCATTTTAAATAGACGATACAATTATAAAAAAACTTTGATTAATTATTTGAAAAATGTTTATGATCCAAGTGTTAAACAAATTAATTAGCAAATATTAATGACATTGTAAAGTTAAATATCAATCAATATCATATTTTATCAGAATTAAAAAACGGAAATATTAAATATTTTGATAGCTTTAACGCTTTACTTTATTTTAACTTAAACTTTTTTCTTTTTAAAAAACAAATTTTCATTTTAATAAAACTTCTGTAATTAAAACACTGATTCAAATTTTCCAAATTGTAGAATAATAAATATTTCAAAACATACCAAATTCTTGTATTTAATTCTTTCAAACTTAAACTGGGAAGCTCCGACATTTCAAAAAAAATGTAATATTGGAAACGCTACCGGTGATTTGATTCTTGGCCGACCGACTTGAAAAGATCTTTAAATTTAGTGATCCATCTTAATTAGATAACACTAAGTTATTTTATGTTTATAACAAATTTTGTGGTAATTTATTCACTTATTAATGGCTTCCAAATAAGCTCAGCAAATTTACACTATTTGCCTTGACCATTTCTGTTCTTCTTCCCACCAAAAGACCAACTAACAGACGATATTCTCCTAGAAATTCGCGCTCTTTTCTTTTATTACATTGAGACGCCTACGTAATTATTGTATTTATTTAATAATTTATTTTAATTGAACAAATGGTTTTATTTTAATTCAATAGAAATAATAATTTAAGATTACTTTAAATAAATGAAAATAAAATATTATTTTTAATAACATTTTACCAAATTTTTATGTGTTGTCAAATTTTTAAAAAGTTAAACATTCTGATATGAGTTAGCATATGGAATGAAGCAAATTGAAAATTATTAAAATAATATCAGAAAGTAATCTGTTCAAGTGCGAATCAAGCCAACCAAATCACCAAGAGAAGAAAGAGAAATTTTTATATAAGTTACATCAATTCATATATTTTCTACTAAAATATATGGTTACAGTTTATATATATATATATATATATATATATATATATATATATATATATATATATATATATATATATATATATATATATATATATATATATATATATATATATATATATTTATATCTTGCCTCAATTGAAAGAAATCTTTAAAAAATGTTCCCAATGATTCATTTCTTCTAAACCAAAACTCTTTAGTTGGTTCAAAACATAACCATATGTCTTTATTATTTATTTTACATTTGTAAATATTAAATTTTAGATTTGATCTACAATTGTCAAAATTTCTTGCATCCTAATGATATTATCCAATTTAGATAAATATATTACTGTTCATTAATAATTGTTTATTATGTTACATATTCTATGAATTTAAGTCTATATAATCTTCAAACTAAATTGAATATCAATATACCTTATTTTTATTAAATACAACTACATGGCATTTTTAAAACCAATTCTACCTATTTTTTATATGCAATATTTAGCCTAGTAAATAATTAATAAAAATCATTAATATATTTATCCAAAGTAAATGACAGAGGCGCAAGAAATTTGGCACTATGAATACAATTGTAATGATAGTTTTGTAAAATTCTTCAATAATGTAAAAACAACTACTTATAAAAAAGATTAAGCAAATTTATATAAAAAAAGAAAACAGAATACATTTATAAAAAAATAATTTTATGGGAAAATTTTTAAAATATTGTTAAAAGGATAAGTTATAAAATAGTTTTAAATCTGTAAAATTGAAAAGTGTATGATTTGGATATAGATTTTAATGTAACTCTCCAGCTGGGATATGGAAATTAATACAAATATTACTGGATATAGGATATTCATAAACTTTTTGGAATGCCTTAAAGTTTTGTGAATAACAAAAATAGTATAAAATAAAGTCAAAGTTATATAATATTTTTTACAATAACACATTGTGTCTTAAATTGCTACCTAAATCTAAAATAAACCGTTAAAAGAAGAGAATTGTAAAAAAGTCATTTTTATTTAGCCCATGTATCAATTTAAAAATAATTGTATATAATATATTAGTAAAATATAAGCTATATGTCAAATAAAAAAATAATCAATCTTTTCTAATATAAGTAAAAGAATTGATATTGGTAAACGAAAGAAGGGCATTTGTTTACAATTTTGTTAAAATTATTCTTTACCAATCTTGTTTGTGAATTAAGAAATATAGTCTTTATTAGTCGCTCTAACGTTTTTATAGTCGCAACATTAAAATTCAAATAATCATGATGTATTTACACATTTATTAAAAATTATTATCAAAATAAATAATAAAAATATGAAAATAAAATAATTCTATTAATTTTTACAACAACGTAGATAAATACCAATTATTAAATATAATAATATTGAGAATATATATTATTTTTGAAAAAATATTTTTTTTATATGAGCATACTTTTATAAATAAAAAAATATTAAAAGTTATTTTAATAAACTTCACATAATATTATCTTAATCTGTTAATCAGATGAAAAATAATTACTTCATCTGATCTGTAGTTATTATAGATGGCCAATAAATCGTTAATATTTTATAGGGGTAAAAAATATTGTTTTACTAACAATGTTAATTAATAAAGTTTATATTTTCTATTATGTTAAGAAACCTGTTCTTGGTTAAATGAGACTTCTAAAATTGCTACTAAAATAGGTGTTTTGTCCACTGACATATCAATGATCAATTAGCTATCCATAATTAATATATTAAATTATAAAAATAAATAAATAGGGGATTTGAACTCAGACTTTCACATGACCCTCAATTATCCATGCTATCTCATACTGAGAATCATGTAAAAGTCTGAGTTCAAACCCCCCCTATATATGACATATTGGAGTGCAGATGTGAAAAAGCCTGTACTGTAGAAAAAATATTCATATATTAAAAATAAATAAAATAGAAAAAGACATTTCATACAAGAGAAATAATTCCGATATGGATAAAAATGAAAGTAAGTAAGAAACGAGAAAATATATAAAGACAAGCATTTTCTGATAATGAAAGGTGATGATAATTAAATGGAATTTCATAAATACTATACATCGTTAACATTAGTGTTTTCCTGAAGGTTTGTGATGATGGTGTAAATAGTCCAATATAAAAATGTAATCGTTAACATTACTTTACATTTTGTTATGCAAACGTGACAGATTTGATAAAAAAAAAAAAAAAACTAAATATGAATTGTTATTACAACTTTAAAAACAAAAACTATTTCACTTAAATAAATAAAAAATTAAAAAAACATTAGATCGCAGAAGTGTGCGTTCAGAAGCATATCTCATCGGTGTTTGAACTTAATCTTTTTTTTCCATATGTCATAGCATCGGCCGGAAGGCGAACCCGCAACAACCGTCTGCAACCAACTGCATGCTTGCAAGGCGGCTGCGCTGACCTCTCGGCTAACTACGCTTGACAACTTAATCTTTTTTCTGGGCTATTTACCTAACAACCAGATTTCTACATATTTAAAGATTCATTCACATTTATCATACAATTTAAAGGTTTTCTTTAGTAACACAATCAAACGACTATTTATTAGAAACGACAAGTCTGAATTATCACAAGATAATTGTTTTAATTAAAATATCTCTTACAAATTTCTATTTATTTTAATAAGTCATCATTAATTTTTTAAAACGATGTAGATATAATAATAAATGAAAGATTACAGTTGTGTGTAGATTTGATGTAATTTTAATAACAAATGTTTATTCAACATGTAATTATCTTTATTTTTTAGCTTGTATATGAACATTTTATTATTATTCATTTTTTCTTAAAGAATGAAGACAAGCTGTTTTTAAAATATAAAATTTAAATGTTTTATATTTTTCTTTGCTATATTTAAAAGTGGTTGTCATTTCATTATCAATATTAGATGTAAAAATATTGAATAACAGAATTAAAGCTTAATATTTTAGAACAATAAATATTAATCATTAATAAATATTTGACTAGTAGTATATAACAATAGCTGTATTAAAAGTTTTTCAAGCTTAGATAAAAATTTCAATTCTCGATTATAATGGAATATGGTTAATGTAATGCTTAAGTAATAAATGTTTCGTTAAACCATTTATGTAGGATTTTTCCAAGTATTCTTTGTATATTCATATATATGTTTACAGTAAAGATTTTATCATCACATTGAATTCAAAACTAAACTAAAAAATATTTACTTTTATAAAAAAAAGAAACCATAAAGTTGCATGAGAGAACATTATACTATAAAAGTTTCAATTATAAATTTAATACATTGTACAGGCTTAAACCTGCATTTATATATGTAATATATGGGATTCGAACTCAGACTTTCACGACCCACTACTCTCAGTGCCATCTCATATTGCTGACCCACATGATCACACACATGTACATATATTGGTGATTATTTATCTTTTCAACATGTGTGATCATGTGGGTCAGCAATATGAGATGGCATTGAGAGTAGTGGGCCTTGTGTGAAAGTCTGAGTTCGGAATCCCGCATATATTAATTATAAATTTATTAAATGCACATTGATTATGTAAGTAATATTCATTAAGGCTGTAGCCTCAAGCACATACGCATAAAATGTGATAGTAGGGACCTCTACACGTCTTAAACCACAAGATTACTTGATAGTAGGGACCTCTACAGGTCTTAAATCACAAGCTTACTCTTTGGAAGAAAGAGGGAAAGAGCCAAGCTTGTGGTTTAAGACCTGTAGAGGTCCCTTACTATCTATTTTATTCGCATGTGCTTGAGGCTACAGCCTTAATGAATATTATAAAGTTTCACTAAATTTAAAACGTATTAATATTTACTACAGTTAAGTATAGATATATCTCATATCCTCACTAAAGTGTTTTTTTTATTAAACGATTAGGTCTTACATTAATTAACAAATAAGTATAGCAACGAAACAAATTAACAAAAAGTTACTTTACCTTATTATCATTTCATAAATACTTTTATATTTCATTAACAAATAAAGTTTCAATCATCATTTTCTTTTCAACAGTTTTTCTTTGCTTGATGATTCAAAGAAATTTTTAATACAAAAATTAAAAATTAAGGTCATTTCAAATTTTCTAAACATTTAATTATAGTATTTTTCAAGGGTATAAATAAATTTATTCTTAGTTTTTAAGTAGAATTAGTTTAACATTTTAGTTTGTTTAGATTATAATAAATCCATGAAAATATATAATCTAACATTTATAATTTCTTTGAAATGAATTATTACATGATATTAAAGATGATAAGGGTTTTCTAAGTTATCATACTTATAAAAATTGCTTTTTGCATATAAATCCATATAACAACTTAAGTTAGAAATGGAGAGAAGCTTTTTTAAATTTATAATTAAACTCAAGAAAAATAATTATTATTAGTTACTAGAGAAAAGTAGTTTTGCCTTTAACACTATCAATAATAGTTGAGGTTTCCTAGAAACACTATTTCTAAATATATTTCTAATTATTACTAGGAATTATACCCACACTTTACTCTGCTTACCTAATGCATACATATATCTTTGACACACAATACAATTTTTGCTTTACAACATCAAATATCCTTTTTGGGATAAAAACTTATTATTAATATAAATAAACTATTTTTCTCTATGCACTTTTTATACTTTTAATTTTGATAGTTCCACAGTCATTTTCAGCACACTATTTCTTTCTGAAAAAAAAAAAAAATATTAATTCATTTTTTGCTTTTTGATAATATTTATTTCAATGAGAAG
Source organism: Epiperipatus broadwayi (assembly GCA_028023455.1). Classification (NCBI taxonomy): domain Eukaryota; kingdom Metazoa; phylum Onychophora; class Udeonychophora; order Euonychophora; family Peripatidae; genus Epiperipatus; species Epiperipatus broadwayi. Next base: position 86 of record JAQFVV010008813.1, on the reverse strand, counting down.
TTAGGCTGTGAAACAGACTATTGAAATGTCAAAACTATCAACATTAAAATAAAATAAAAATAAGCAGAAATAATAAGTATATATAT
>JAQFVV010008812.1:0-22150 GCA_028023455.1 Epiperipatus broadwayi | reverse complement strand
TGTGCTCGTATACCGTACTATATACTTGTTCTTATCATAAATAAAAAAATACTCTATTTTTTTTTCTTTATGAAGCCAAATAGTGATAAGAAAATTCGTATTTCTCTCACAGCATATTTATGGACGTCAATCATTGACTCCAAGCGCCAAACTTACTTTTTTACATAAGTATTATGCTGGAAGAGAAGAATACGATAGTAATAGAGACCTCTCCACTAGCTCAGTACTCAGGGGCGGGTGGCTAATAAACCGTAGGAAAATGTCCGGGAGAAACTCTATGCAACCAACAACGAAACTCGGATCAATCGTCTAAATTTATGAACTATATTCCATGAGTCAAATAATAAAACACACACATGCAATATACCTTAAAATAACATATATTTTATTATAATATTTTTCTGCTTTTAATAAAAATATATTTCCGCACTCTTTAACATTTACATAACCCAATAAAACCTATATATGTATTCTGTGTGGATTTTCAATAGAATAGGAGAAAAACGAACGATATACACAGATAAAATCTAATCAGCTGTATTCAAAATGGCCTTATCTTAAAAAAAATATAAGTCTCTTGCCTTAGTTCGTTCTCCTCTTGAGGGTTTCAGAAAACGTAATAATATTTGGAAAATAAAATATCTTAAGTTCATATTACCTGCAATTTTGTCCGATGTGATCCCCAGGGATATCAAAATAAGAAGAAAAACACATGAAATCCAGAAGCAAAACGTACTGAGACAGTTCATCACGCTTCCAGTTCATTCCGAAGTCGGATCGATTCCCTTCGCGAAAAGTTGATAAGTCTCCGGTCGATGTTCTCCGGTCCACTGCTGCATGGCCTCTTCGGGGCAAGGTCCAGAAATCCCAGCACGCTTAAGCCTTTACCCCACTGTACTCATATTCGGCCGTAGCCTTAGCTATTCTTCTTTAATATATATAAAAAAAAATGAAAATATTCTCTTTTTTCTTTCCTCTTTGAAGACCAAAAATAATCTCCCACTAGTTAAAAAAAAAAAAAAAAAACTACATCTCACTCTCCCTGTCACTTTTTCTTTTTCTTTTTGTTTCGCGAAACACAGTCCGTCCCCTTCTTCCCCACCACGTGGTATAGATGGCCAGTTAAGCTAATAAGCAGAAAGAACGCTTTTCGCACCTTCGGACATTTTGGCAATTAACATTCCGGAGACTTTTTTACTTCAACCTTCTTTTTAATTTTCATTCAAATTCCCCAGATAAGATTTTTCGATGTTTAATATATTATTTCTTTTTTTTTTCTTTTTCTTACAATAATCTCTTATCTTGGATCCAGAGGAAATGTATTCATACGTTCGTTTCTAAAATTGTCTATCCACACACGTAAATCATACATATACCACTTTTACAAAGAAACAAACGCAAATTCCCCCCACCCCCTCTTTTCTTACTTTAATAAAATCTTAAACATTTTCCCCCACTAACAAAATAAATACTAAAACGAAATAACATCAAAATTATATGAAACTCATTTTAAAACTATATAACATATGTGTGCGCCTTTCTACCTTGTAACTAGGGTTTAAACCCGACTAGTTACAATACCCTCCCTCCCGGAAGCCTTTAAATACGGTCTACGTATTTGGGCGGTCATGCCCTAACCTTATCAAAATAAAACGATACATCCTTAAATGTTTTACCTTTATAACTTTCTGCCCTCGCGACTCTAGAACAAAAGAAATCAGCGACCACCATCAATCCCAACGATATGTTATAAGTTCAACCACCAACTCACGCATGTGATATGCAGCGCACAGCACACAAATAATTCCACACAGACTTATTTGGTTATGTGACCGAAACACAAAAAAAAAATTTAAAAAAAAAAAAAAATCTCTTTTTTTTTTTTTTAAAATGCGTGTCAGGACTTTCTAACCTTGCACTCTGCTACTTCAGAGTCTTATGAGCGTGGGTAACTAGCACAAAATCCGACTTTTAAGCAGGAGTCGTCCCAGACCTTGCTCGCTTTTGGAGTTTTGTGGGTGGGACGACATGTGAGTGCCGTGCTCTCTTTGGAGACTTATTGGCTTAAGTTTAATAGGTCGGTCAACCATGTGGGAACAACATTTATATACAGGACGCTCACACACCACATGCCCAATCCAAGCAACCAAACCCGCCATCCACCGTACTCATATTCGATAGACCGCTCCCATCTCAAATCTCCCCTAGCCACCTTTATCTAACTCTCTAGCCTACAAAACAATGGAGGAGAAAAAAAAATGGACGACACACATATATAACTTCAAATGTGGCCTTATATAACGGCCCCTATACTTAATAATATCATTGTTAAATATTAAACCCACACCCTAATAAAATAATTTAAACAAACACCCCAAAAAAAATAAGCTTTCAGCATATGTCCAATTACGTGTATATATCTTAACTCTATCGGCTATCCTTTTTCTCGGATGAACTCGAAATCTTTCCCTGTCCATAATTAGGCTTGCGTGGCGGTCGTGGCTCTTCATGTTCATACTGCCATTTCAGTCTAGTATTACCATCCCCTCGTTCGGGATCCTGCAAGTTCCAATCCGACCCTCCTTCTTCCGTCCCAAATTTCACAACTCGAGTATCGTGATTTTCTTTTCCTCGCTCTATCGGTAAATTATAATCATAGGTGCTCATATCAATCGCATTAAGTGGCTCCAGCTACCTCCTCCATGGACGCTTTCCTTATGCCTACACATCATTTGTTCCACGGGGAGCTTCTCCCATTTGGCGGCAAATGGCCGAACCTTTAAAAATTGGTTTACATGGGCCTGTGCTGGTACGTACTTCGTCACGGCTTCCCTTTCTTCTGCTATTTTTGTCTTTCGCCCTCAACCTGTTTCTCATCTACTTTCTTTCCCTTAGACTTCTCGTCTTTATCTATACTTCCTTCCTTCTTTGACTCTCCTTCGTTTCTCTTCTCCTTGATTAACTCCTGTTATTCTTTCCATTGCTGCTCTAATTTTGCAGCCTTTCCTCAAATCGATCTTGAATTTTTGAAATCTTTGTTCCAATCTTTCCAGAATGGCCTCCAAAATCTTCGATTCTTCCTTCTTTTCTTGGTCCATTTTCTTTTGGAGTCTTGTTTTTCATTCACACTATATTTTACTAAATATATTTTGATATCTTAAAAAAAAAAAATCGTAGTAATTTGTTTTGACTGCTTCCAAAATCACAACGTGGTAGGTTTTCTCTTCCCCCCCCCAAAGCGCCATGCTACGTGTCTAATTTCTTTATCAACCACTCGGAAAACTATTTTCTGTCTTTCAATAAAACTATTTTAATCGAATATTTCTATTTTACTTCCCCTCCTTTCCCTTATCGAATTTTTAATCTTTCTACTCGGGCCCCCATACATTCCATTCTTCATAAAGCCTTAGTTGGGGCAGCCATTGTAGCGGGTGTGCTGCGTATACCGTATACTTACTTGTTCTTATCTTAAATAAAAAAATATCTATTTTTTTTCTTTATAAAGCCAAATAGTGATAAGAAAATTCAGTATTTCTCTCACCACATATTTATGGACGTCAATCATTGACTCCAAGCGCCAAACTTACTTTTTACATAAGTATTATGCTGGAAGAGAAGAATCCGATAGTAATAGGGCCTCTCCACTAGCTCAGTACTCAGGGCGGGTGGCTTAATAAACCGTAGGAAAATGTGCGGGAGAAACTCTATGCAACCATCAACGAAACTCGGATCAATCGTCTAAATTTATGAGACTATATTCCATGAGTCAAATAATAAAACACACACACATGCAATATACCTTAAAAATAACATATATTTTATTATAATATTTTCTGCTTTTAATAAAAATATATTTCCCGCACTCCTTTAACATTTACATAACCCAATAAAACCTATATATGTATTCTGTGTGGATTTTCAATAGAATAGGAAAAACGACGTATACACAGATAAAATCTAATCAGCTGTATTCAAAATGGCCTTATCTTAAAAAAATATAAGTCTCTTGCCTTGGTTCGTTCTCCTTGAGGGTTTCAGAAAACGTAATAATATTTGGAAAATAAAATATCTTAAGTTCATATTACCTGCAATTTTGTCCGATGTGATCCCCGGGGGATATCAAAATAAGAAGAAAAACACATGAAATCCGAAGCAAAGCGTACGAGACAGTTCATCACGCTTCAGTTCATTCCGAGTCGGATCGATTCCCTTGCGAAAAGTTGATAAGTCTCCGGTCGATGTTCTCCGGTCACTGCTGCATGGCCTCTTCGGGGCAAGGTCCAGAAATCCCAGCACGCTTAAGCCTTTACCCCACTGTACTCATATTCGGCCGTAGCCTTAGCTATTCTTCTTTAATATATATAAAAAAAAATGAAAATATTTCTTTTTTTTCTTTCCTCTTTGAAGACCAAAAATAATCTCCCACTAGTTAAAAAAAAAAAAAAACTACATCTCACTCTCCCTGTCACTTTTTCTTTTTCTTTTGTTTTCGCAAACACAGTCCGTCCCCTTCTTCCCCACCACGTGGTATAGATGGCCAGTTAAGCTAATAAGCAGAAAGAACTTTTCGCACCTTCGGACATTTTGGCAATTAACATTCCGGAAACTTTTTACTTCAACCTTCTTTTTAATTTTCATTCAAATTCCCCAGATAAGATTTTCGATGTTTAATATATTTCTTTTTTTTTTTTTCTTTTTCTTACAATAATCTCTTATCTTGGATCCAAAATGTATTCATACGTTCGTTTCTAAAATTGTCTATCCACACCGCAAATACATACATATACCACTTTTACAAAAACAAAACGCAAATTCCCCCCCCACCCCCTCTTTTCTTACTTAAATAAAATCTTAAACATTTTCCCCCACTAACAAAATAAATACTAAAACGAAATAACATCAAAATTATATGAAACTCATTTTAAAACTATATAACATATGTGTGCGCCTTTCTACCTTGTAACTAGGGTTTAAACCCGACTAGTTACAATAATAAACTTGACTTTGCATAAATCCAGATAGTTCTTAGATATAAATCACATGATAGTAGCTGAAACCTATCAACACTAGGAATGTTCAAAATTTTGTAAAGGCAATCTTTATGAATAATTTGCTTTATTCATAGAAGTGGCCTTGACAGCAGATTGAAGTTTCTTGGTGTTGATAATGTGACACATATATATTTGCAATGGACATAAGAGACCCACAGATATGGTCAACATCAATAACCTGAGGACACCATTAGATTTATCATTTAAAATATCCTATTTACATTAGTAAATAGTGTTATTTTATTACCTAGTTGAATTAGGCTTCAATAGATGTTCCATGTACTGAACCTTATAGGAAATTTAAGTTTACTGATAAAGATATCCAACCACAAACTCTACAGACTCATAAACAATTATCAATATTTTTATATGACTATTAGATTGGAAGAAAATCACTAAACTCTTTAAAATAATGTAATGACTATTATACATAAAGATACACTGGATTTTGTAACAAGTAATGAGAAAATCCTACACTAAATCGATTAAACATATATTTATTAATACTGTAATATTCTTGTTATAAGACTTTGTAAAGATTTTAATAGATGTTTTAACAAATAACTCATTTCTTACTTGTTTGATATTTGTACATTTATAAAGTATGGCCATATATAACCCTTTTCGAAGGTAGGGACCTCTACAGGTCTTAGCCACAAGCTTACGCTCAGAAGAAAAGAGGGAAACTTCTTTACTTCAACCTACTTTTATATATGAATAGGTGAAGCTGAAGTGGTTAGATCTTAAGTCCACAAATCTTATTATACATTAATACTCGCGAAATCTTACGATTTACAACGAGTCAATGGAAAGATCTTATAGTAAGAAATCTTAGCTTGTGGCTAAGACCTGTAGAGGTCCCTACCTTCGTATTTTTCAGACGCTTATTCCTAAGGTTACAGCCTTAGTAAATATTACTTAATATAATAATGTGTGTTTAATAAAATTTATAATTATAACCCTTTTGTTTATACCATTGGGGAATTTACATAATTTCCAGGAGTCTATTTAATTAAAGTTAAAGGCGATGGTTATAATTAAAATCAAGCTATGGATATGCACGCAAATATTTCACACATTAATTTTATAGCAGCCAAATTCAACATGATTATATTCAAGTGAGATTACACTGCTAATTACTGCAGGATTTTAATATCTTAGCATTCATAATACACGTGTGATCATGATGCTGGAAATCATCGCCATCTGAATAATTCAGCAACCAAATGCACACATTAGCAAAATTTAGAAAATACATTAAATTCAGATCATAATATCAAGCACACATATATTAATCATATCAAAATTTCTATGAACATAAAAACGTGGATAAATAAGATTCTCCATAAGCTATATTATATCAATTATCGAATATATTATGCAAGTAAACTTCTTAAAAGCATCCCAAATCTTTCAAACTCTTTTTGTATATATAAACCTTATATGTAATACTAATACGAAATTATGATTAACAAATCTTACTATATTTCAATTTAATTTATAACACAGACAGCTATATACAGGTCAATAATGACATTTACCAGCTATATACGCATCAATGGTTTTGTTAACTAAACAAGGCATAAAGTGAAACTTAACAAGATAAGTTTATTTATTTGCAATAAAGATAAAATAAATAAAAAGTGTAAATCATTTTGTATTTTTTCAAGTGATTACAATAAACTGCCACTTAAAAATAGATTATTCTCAGGCGCGCGCGAGAGAGAGAGAGAGAGAGAGGAGGGAGAGAGAGAGAGAGGGAGAGAGAGAGAGAGAGGGAGGGAGAGAGAGAGGGAGAGAGAGAGGGAGGGAGAGAGGGAGGGAGGGAGGGAGAGAGGGAGAGGGGGAGGGAGAGGGAGAGAGAGAGAGAGAAAAGAGTCCATATATCTATGTTACCATTTTAGTTCGGTTTATTGTGCACAGATATTGTAACTTATATACTCGATAATTTTCTAATCATTTTGAATTAATCAATCTTTATTATTTCTGCTTGATTCCATATATATCAACAATTAGCCCACACATGCTGGAGTCTTGTGGGTTATTTTATATATCAGTCGATATCCTGCATAGTAAAGACCTCATTTGTATAAGTTAGCCTCATTTATTTTTCAACCATTAATCAAGCTGTATCCTAATTATTCTAGAGTGACTACTGTATTAAGAAGTGGCACTTATAATGTATAGTCAGTACACAGTTACATAAATGTAATAAATTTTATTGACATTATATAGATATGCACAGCAATCCGCACACACATACACACACCAAATCTAGAGATTAAGCTTTTCCTCTTTCTATATTTGATTCGAATAAATATTTATACACTTGATTACAACGCTGTAATTTAAATTATGCTTTAATTTATAACTTAATTATGAATAAAAATTAAAATCACAATCTATAGCAATGAGTGATTTCTGGTGCGATGATCTCAGATCCAAGGCTCCTCACTAATAAAGACCACAAGCTAAAAACTAGACTGGGGATGATAGATGAGTAGGCACTAGATAGGGATTTTGCATTCATTCATTATTCTGGCTTGCACTGGGTGACACCACTGGATGGAGAATTTTGCCTCTGTTAGAACAGCTTATGTTAGCATAAGGAATAATGATCATGTGATGTTCAATAGTGATTTCTTATTCTAAATTAATATTTATTATATTTTGAAATGATGTATGTATCTGTTTTTCTTAGACATATTTCAAATTGTTTTATATAAGGTTTTTTTGAAAGTACTTTCAAAAATTTTCTTCTCTATAATTATATATTTAAGAACTTGATTGAAAAATAAAATATTATTTTTGTATCCATTTTTTTCTTTTTATACATATAATTTTCTTCTCTTAAATCAATTTTTTGTTGTTGCAGTAATGATAATCTATTAATATTAGAAAAGCTGGAAAATCCATAAACTGTTATTCATATCTCAATAAAAATTCAGATAAAGATTTATATTAAATAATAAAAAAATATCGTCAATTTTGTATAACATTGTTATGAAATATTTACATTTATTAATTAGTATATTAATATGATGTTTCCAAGACATTTTTCATCTATCATCATTTCAACATATCTAACGAATTTTACTTGTTCTACATTTACTATTATTACATGTTACATTTATACAGTCATGTGAATGTAGCTGCGAGAAGATCATATTAGCATACATTTTGTTTTTCTGCATTTATATATATATTCTCTTCAAATACTAAAGGACAATTTTGTTCAGACTTTCTTGGCATTCTTTATTACAATAACTATTGTTATTTACACTCAGAATAATAGTACCATCTGCACACTGATATAAATAGGGCTATTCCAGCTATGTTGACACCTCTCATTTTAGTTCTGTCTTTTAATATTAACTTAAAATTAATAGATGAAAAAACTGAGGGAATAAACACTTTGATAAGCCTCATATTGTGAATGCTGAACTACTTCAAGTTGAATCTCATTTTTCATCTCGCACTCGGTCACATTACTGTTTGAGATCTAACGATTTTTTTTTCAAAAGTTAATCTTGACAATGGTGGATGCTAGTTCGTCGAAATATCAGTTTGTAATGCAAAATAACACAGTTTAGTCACAAAAATAATAATGTATCTATATCATATAACCGTGAAAACATTAAATATAATATATATATGTGAGGGGGGAGAAGATGATTATCAGGACCAACTGAGAAGTGCTGGTTCAGCATGAAATACGTATATTGGTGATTATTTATCTTTTCCACATGTGTGTGGTCATGTGTACCAGTGGTATGGGATAGTGTGGATAGTTGAAGGGTGTTTGAAAGTCTGTATTCAAATCCTTTCTCTCTCTCTCTATATATATATATATATATATTGATCCTTAAATATTATTTCCTAAATTATTTATAGAAATCAGAAAAAACAATGCACTTATGTATAAAACTCTGAGAAACTCCATACCAATTTTTTCACGCATTACTCAATACTTTCAAAATTTTTGATATAAAATATCTACTATTTAAGTAATTTTTGAAAGCACTGAGAAATTTTTTTCTAATTCCACAATTTTCTAAACTGTGAATCAATTGTTTATGCTCAATTAGTTACATATTTTTAATCATTTAACATAGTACTTATTTTATCTGCAAAATTCTCCAGTAACATAGTTATGCTTCTTCCTTCTATGAATCCATATTGTATTTTATTAAAAAAAATATTTTTATTACAATTTTTTACAATTATTTTATAAACATAATTTTTTACTATTTTAACAATTGAAGGAAAAATAGATGTAGCTTTATAGTTATCAAAATTATTTTTAGAACCAGATTTTTAAACTGGATTTACTATAGATGTTTTTAATAATATAAGAAATTTACTAATTTTTATTATTTTATTAATCATGGAAATTATAATATCCGATAGAATATCAATATTACTTTTTATGCCTCACATTCTTATTGTATCTATAACTAGGCTTATATTAGTTCTACATTCTTTTATTATTTCGTATAAATCTTTATTTAAATTTGTCATAAATATTGAATGAGGTTGACTATTATATTTTTCTAAATATTAATATTGATTAATTTTTTTAGTTTGTTAATTATTTTTACAAATATAGCATTAAAAATATTTATTGGAAAAAACTATCTTTATATTAAAATATTTTTTTTAATTATCATTTATAGAACTTGATTTGCTTAATATTTTGTTTATTTTTCTCCAAGTTTTTTTTTTTAATGTTACCGCTATTTTCATTATCATTTATCTGCTCTTATCATAGAATTAATTTTATTTCTTAATGCCTTATATTTAAGAAATAAATCATGATTTTAGATGTGATATGTTGGATTATTTCCATCATCTCGGAGTGAATGTTGAATGTATATAGAAAATTTTAAACTTTATTTAAACTTTCCAAATACAAACAAGTTGTTAGTAATAAAAAAAAACAACAACAGCAAAACTCTCCATATAGTAGTGCCATCTTGTGCTAACAAGAGCAATCAATGGATGCCAGAAGGCTTGTGCATAAAATCCCTATCTAGTGCCTACTCATCCATTGATTGCTCTTGTTAGCACAAGATGGCACTACTATATGGAGAGTTTTGCTGTATTTTGAATTGTTTAATAACAATTATTGTGCTAGTATGAGATAGTGATCATGTGATGTTTAGTTGTTAGTAATAACACACAAATAGACAACACAGGTTAGTAATTACACAATGTTTTGAGTAGTATTATTCTCCACTCTTCTTTAGTAATAGTTTTAACAAGGCTGTAAACCTTAGCAATGAGCGTCTGAAAAAATCGTCACTAGGGACCTCTGTAGGTCTTTAAAACACATGCTTATGCTATGAAGAAAAGACCTACAGAGGTCCCTAGTGATGATTTTTTCAGACGCTCATTGCTAAGGTTTACAGCCTTGTTAAAACTATTACTGAAATAATAGTGAGCATTTAATAAAATTTATAATTACACTCTTCTTTAGGTAACGCTGCCCTATATGCACAGTGACAATATTTGCTTAGAAGTTGAACTCACATCTTTAGATTCTTGAATATTGAATTTAAGGCAAACCCTCTAACCAACTGAGCTATTCTGTCAGCAACACCTGAAGAAGAGGGAAGAATAATACTACTCAAAACATTGTGTAATTGTGTGTTATTACTAAAAAGTTGTTTGTATTTGGAAAATTTAAATAAAGTTTAAAAATTTCTATACATTCAACATAATCCAACATATCACATATAATAATATACCAGCATCACAAACATTCAGACAAATCATGATTTTGTTTAGTTTTTTACATTCCTTCCATAATTTGTATTCTTTTTGTACTAATTTCAATATGCTTTTATTTATTCAGTTTACATTGCAGTTTTTAATAAGTTTTAAATCCCAATGATTTCTTTTGACTCTATCTTTGCACATTTCTATAAACTCCTCATACATAGTGTTAATGTCATTAAATTTTTTGACTTCATTCTAATCAGTTTTTTTGTAAAAAATTGCTAATTAGTTTATTATTTTATAATATCAATTTATTTTCAACTATTTCTGATATTTTATTATGTTGTATTTTGTTTGGAGATGTAAATGTAAAATAATGACCAGCCATCTTTTTTTAATAACATCATTAAAAATATTATTTTCCATTAGGCTTGTATTAACACTATTATAGCCTGAAATGCGAAATCATGGTTGTCACCTTTAGATTGCTCTAACTCAGCTAATTTTTTAGTTACGATGATGAAAAAATATCCGTATTAAAGCTTAGAGCAAGGCCTATAAGATGCTGCCCTCTTTTGAATTATTTTACAAGTAAAAAAATCAATACCAGGAGGGTTTTAAGTTGAACAAAAGAAGAAGGCGAGTTTTGATTGGTTGGATAATCTATCCATAATCTATTCTTAATTCTTATTGGCTGATGATTCCGTTAAATATTTTTTCACTGCTAAAATGAAAATATATGTTTTGGAGTGTTTTTTTTATTATGTTTCGTACATATTATAAATAATTTTCATAAAATCTGATAAAAATATAGTTATTTTACAAAAATAGTAAGGTTTTATTAAAAAATTGTATACTTTACACGATTGTAAATTGAAAAAGAAACTAGTGATACCAACAATAGCATTTTTTGACATCCTGTCAAGAGTTTAGATTGTTCCAAGCTGTTTATTTAATTTTCAAACAAAGATTAATGTTTTAGAATATTTTTCTGGCATTTATTTACATATTACCATGTATTTTGGTTAAAATATACTGAAAATATAATTATTTTTAGAAAGACGCTCAGATTTTACTAAAAAATTTTTCGTAACATTTTCAATAACGTAAATCTGGGAGGGATATAAATGACGTTGCATTGCTTGTAATTTGCTCTTAATATTTTCTTTGATTTTTCCGCTTTTGAATATTTCTATAAAATACAAATAAAAATATATTTTTGAAATAACTTTTGTTTACTTTCCTAACATTACAAATAATTAATATACTTTTTGAAAACGAAACTAAAATTAATATATATTAAAAGATGAAAATATTTGTATCAAAAAGTTTCTCACTTGACCAATTAAAACCAATTAAAAGTTTCAGAGATTTACTTCATTTGACCAATAACGAAAGTGATCCATTAAAGTGTTAATATGATCAATACATAAAAAAACTATATTATTCATTATGTAAATTAATACACTATACAGGCTTACACCTGCATATATATAATAATTCAAACATGATAAATAACTCCAAAGCCAAGATTTCTAAGTTTGAATTAAGTTCTGTTATATATATGTTGGAATGTGGTTGTGGAATAAAATATATAGGGGAATCCAAATGTACATTACAAAAACGATATAATGATCATAAGACATTATATAAACGTGTACAGAAAGAAAATATATCTTCAGTAAATATGAATACTCCATCAATTATATTTGATCATAATAAAACATGCAATTATGGTTTTAAATTTAATAATAGAGATATAAAAATTATTCAAATTGAAAGGTGTAGTGAAAAACGTAAAATTAAAAAGGCAATGATGATATCTAGGAATAGAGGTAGTTTAATGAATAAACAATCGGCTAATATAAAGACAACAGAATTGTGGGAAATTTGAATAGATTGAATAATGGGTAATGCAAGTTTTTAATTTTTGTACGTTTGTATTAACAGTTGATAAAGATTGTCAGTGAAACAATTGAAAGTACTTCTGGTAAAGAATATATTATTTAATTTTGAATACTGTGTTAAATATATTTGTTTGAATTATTATTATATGATTTAAAAATACAGACATTTAATGGTTGTAGTTATTTATATATATATATATGTAATCTATGCAGGATTCAAACAGACTTTCACACAATCCTCAACTCTCCATGCCATCTCATATTGCTGACCCACCTGATCACACACACATGTTCAAAAGTTAAATAATCATCAATATATGTATTTCATGCTAAACCAGCAATCATCAGTTGGTCCAGATTACTATATCCACACATATGTAGGGAGATAGTAATCTGGACCAATTGATGATTGCTGGTTTAGCATGAAATGTCATATTGGTGATTATTTATCTTTTCAACATGTGTGTGATCAGATGGGTCAGCAATATGAGATGGCATGGAGAGTTGAAGGTCATGTAAAAGTCTGAGTTTGAATCCCGCATACATTATATTATTCATTATAATTTCTTCTCTTGTATATGTTTTAACATAACAATGCATCTATATAATCTTCAACAGGTTTAGAATTTTTACATAAATCAATATTCATATCACTTATTAATATTATTTCATTGCTAGTTTGTCTAAAACATTTTAACTATGATTTTAATTTATCTATAAATCATTTTATAATCATTATCTGGTGATTTGTATATTTTTAATAACATAGCTTTATCATTATTTAATTCAAAAGTTATATGAATTGTTTCAAAACTGTTAAAATTGATTAACAGTTTTTCAACAAAAATATTTTTTCTAATAAAAATCAGCATACCTTCAGCTTTTCAATGATTTCTACAACATGGAGTATCTTTATAATTTATAATATTATGCAGATTAACTTTTTCATTTTTTTATATTTGTTTCAGTTAATATTTGAAAATCATATATTAATGTAAGTATACTTGCAATTAATTTGTACTAATTTTTTTTAAGGTTAACACAGAGGCATATTAAGCAGTAAGTGGACTATGAAGCTGTGTAGGGCCCCTGAATATTAAGGGGCCCTGAGGTCTTAAAATGTCTTTTCATTAATATTTAAGGATAATTATGTTTTTTTGTATACAATCAACTCTCCTATAATGCAGTACTATTTAAGGTTTTGAAAGGAATTTATTTCAGTTTTGGCTAGATTCTAACTTTTAAGTGGACATCAAGGTGTGAAACTAGTACAACATAGATAGACCCAAATTAAGTAAATATTTTTTTTTAATTACACAAAAAATTCGACCCTCCCAAAATAATAATTTGCTTTAAATTTAAATACTCTGCTTTTGAAAAAATTATGGTAAATAAATTTTGCTGTTTCCTGAAGCCGATTTATCTCCAGAGGGTTTTTTCTAAATTATATTTTGATTGGAGACAGGTAAAAATGAATTTTCTTTGCTAACATCTTATTGCCAGAGAAATGTCTTGCACATTTCCGAATAATGAAATATTATTGAAATTTTTTTTAACAATTCCCTTATCTAATGCATCAGGAGAAAGATCGTTTTCTGTTTTAAAGCATGCAAAAAATTATTTAAGGAGTACTATGGGAGGAGAAAGATTAAATAATATGCCATTCTGTATATAGAGCAAAAAATTTTAATCTGAATTGACACTGCAAAAATAATTGATGAATTTGCAAGAAATAAAGGAAGGCGGAAATTCATGTAAAAAGTATATTTTCTAATAAATTCATTTAATGTGTTATGGTATAAAATTTTTGATTACTTTTCTTTTTTGTTAATAACTTAATGAGAGTTTTCTTGAAAATTTTTTTTCTAACTTGGGTCTGAGAGCTCGAAAATTTTTATCGCTTGGGGTCCCCACTTGTCTTGATCCACCTTTGGATTAACATGAAGTGTATTCTGAATATTGTTTTCAATTTCTTTTTACCAATCTTCAAATGTATTGAATTTGTTTTCACACTTATCTTCAACTGTCTTTTAATATTACAAACTTATTCATTTTGCATTAGAATGTATTCAAAGACATTTGAACTGACAAAATATTAATAATGTCATTTTCATTACTTATATGTATTTTTTCTTTCCATCATTTTTTTGGAAGAAAATGTTCCTTTTTAATCCATATATATTTATATTTTTAATTTTCCACAATTTTCATTTATTTTTGTTAAAGCTTCATAATGCATTAGTATACAGTATATTCTTTTATCTCCTTTATCTTGAGTGATCAGGTTATTTGTCCTCGTAATATTTTCTTTATTTAACCATTACTTAGCATAATTAATATCTTTAAATTCAATTTTTTAGATAGGATTTTCTTTTTCAGAAAATTAATTTTTTCCTTTCTATTTATGTTATATGTACTTTATTAAAATCCTTAATATTCGATTTATTTTTAAGAAATTAAATATATCAAATATCTTTTACCTTTCTTTAGAGATTAAGTCTAATTTTAATTGTTCCTGTAGATTTTTATTGTCCCCAAACATTTGCAGACTATCTTTAATTTTATTATTTTCTTCAATTATCATTTCCATATCTTTTTTAATTTCGGTATTTTCTTTTTCGTGATTTAAAAAGTTTTTTAGTAATTTCATAATATTTAGATGAAAAGAATTTCACTATTTTTTAACTTTAAATCATTAAACAAATTAATTTTTGTTTCCATTCTCATTACTATTTTTTTTAATTAACAATCTGGTTTTTGACGGTGTTTTTGGTAGAACGCCATCTATTGTTATAATCTGGTTTTCAATTTTGGAGTTTTTTTGTTTTTTACATTCTTAACATTTCCCGGATTTTTTTTTATCTGTATTGCTCATCGTTTTGTAAGCAGATCTTTTCCATCATGAAGAATGGAAATGATAAGAACCTTGACAAAAGCCGTTACAGAATGCAAAATCCACTTCTTCTCCAACAGATAAATAATACACTTTAATCCTCAATAAATATTGTCAAATATATTTTTGTTATAAATATTTTTTATCATTTTTTAAAAAAATCTAATAGAATTACTTTCTTTTTCTTTTTGAAATTTTAGAGAGCTTGAAAGTCTGTATTCAAATCCCTTATATAATTACATCTAAAACTCCAAGTATATAAATTATACTTATATTCAATCAAATATACACGAATCCATATACACTCCAATACATTATGCACGTGTTTCCAACGTTTTACCTATCTCCTTGTAGTCATTATCAAGGATCTATATATATAATATTTCTTTAGCATCTATATATAACTCTTTTCATTATATAAATTTACTATTACAATTACTTCCCTCTCCCCTTATTATTTATTCCTCCCTATTATTTCTTTAACATCTATATATAGTTCTTTTCATTATTAGATTTTGAACTACAAGTGTCAAATTAACTCAACCCACATCTTTGACACTTTAGATAAATATAGTAATAATTATTACTAATCATTTACTAAACTAGAGATTGTCTCTAGCAGAGATATAAACTTTAAAACTCAATTAAAGATTAATATGTTACTATTACAATTACTTACTTCCCCTCCCACTCTATATTTGTTAAATCAATTTTTTATTACATCTTACACAAATGTACAAAACATTTACAAACACAGCAATACCAACAATTTCTTACGTATTATTATTTATATACCACTATAAATTATAAATCATTGCTTAACAATTTGTTCTATTTAAATAGAACATATTGTTAAAAAATGATTTTAATTATAATATATAGTGGTATGTAAATAGTAATACATAAGAAATTGTTGGTATTACTGGATTTGTAAATGTTTTGTACATTTGTGTAAGATGTAATAAAAAATTGGTTTTAAAAAGTAAAGAATAGGAGGAGATATGTAATTGTAACAATAAAATTTATATAATGAAAAGAGTTATATATAGATGCTAAAGAAATACTATTATATTATGATTTTAAAAATATATATTTATAATAATATATATATATATATTTGTAAATCCTTGATAATGACTACAAGGAGGTAGTTAAAAATTGAAAACATGTGCATAATATATTGGAGTATAATTACATTTTGAATTACAAGTGTCAAACTAACTCAACCTACATCTTTGACACCATATACTTTAGATGGTACTTATGTATTAGACCTTCTATGCCATTTCACATTTGTATCAATCTGCTGATAATTTTCTAATCTTGTGATCTGACCGAATAATGTGTACACTGGAACTTGTACAAACTTAAAATGATAAATTCATCAAAATAGACTATGAGCACATGATATTTTTGCAAGATTTATAAAGCTATTGGCAGTCTGAATATGTGCGCGAAAAGCATAGCTGTTCTAATCCATGACAGTACTTGCACCAGACTAAATCTGAAAAAGTACATTTTTAACAAAACTAAAAATATTAATTTCATACAAAAAATATTAAATATGGCACTGATGAGTGCTGGTTCAGCATGAAATGCATCTGGGGGATTATTTGTTTTTTAAATGCATCTGGGGGATCATTTGTTTTTTATTGTATCTTTATTTATATGAATTTAAGATTATTTAATATATTTATTGAAATATATATGAGTTTATATAAATAAATAAAGCTTAAAAAGAAAAAGGAAGTGGATTTTTTATATATGAAAGATCATTTGGAACCATATTTTTTAAAAAGAAAAGGAATTTGTTGTTATTAATTTTTTTTATTAATAATGATGGTGATGGGTTTTAAAGAAAAACTAATAGACCTTCTTAGGAGTTACTTTCAATAGAAAAAATTTATGAGTGGTAAAGATTCCCACATAAACTGCTCAATAATAAGAAATGTCTGTCTTATTAAATGGGGCATTGCCCTGTATAGTTTGATGCAGTGGTAAAAAGGCAGACTCTGGAGGTCAAGAGTGAGAGATCAAAGCCCAGATCTTTCCCTTCCAGTGCTCAAAGTACTTATGAACTCCAGAACAACAAATCATTTGATTATTTTTTAATGAAATACTGGTTACCATCCTATTTACCTGAGGATTTGTGATGATGGTATTTTAAATATCATAATATGTTGGACTATTTCCATCAACTATCATTATACTTTGAATGTCTAGATAATGTTAAACTTTATTTAAACTTTTCAAACACAAACAACTGTTAGTAATAATACACAAAGAGACAAATCAATAGTGACAAAAGATGCTAGAAATTACCCAATTGAAAATCTAGTTTGCCATTCACTAATGACAATTTATGGCTATAAATATAGATCATTTTCAAATGAGAGCAGGTGGCCAGAATCAAAAGAGAAAAACTGTCCAATGGTGAATAAGATATTGTTGAATTTTCTGATGGATGAAGAATTTTGAGAATATCAATGAATATATGAAACAGAGTAGCAATATTAGAAAGTCCTCTTTCTGGTAATAGAGGATTTTTATTTAGCTGGAGAAAATACTTTTGATGTGATCAAACAATATTAAAAATTGTCATGGCAGATTTTAACGCTATAATTAAATTACAGGTAAGAGTAAATAAATTAAAAAAGTGTCAGCCTCAATTATCATGTGTAATACATTTCTAACTATGGCTACTATACTAAATGCATTTGAGAAATTACTTTCTTCATCAGTTAGCATAAATCCCCATAGCAACCCATGTAATACAACAATCACATAAATTATATAAGTACTATAATGGCTATTATACTTGCAAGGATTATTGGTAGTGTTCCAAGACAGTTGACAATGATACTATTCAAAATGCATGATTGCTGTAATGCATATTGTCATTTTTTTTTCATGTAATATACCAATTTTAAAACAACTGAATGTGGTATTTGTTCATGTGGATAAATATTCACAAACTAAATGTCTTAAGAATAATTTCAATAAAAATTGTAAACAACACCTATTTTTTTATAGCAATGTCTATCTATTTTCACAGAGGCTAAACTCTTCATACAGTAGTGCCACCAATGCAAGCCAGAGTAATCAATGGATGAAAGAAGGTTACTCTGTCTTGCACTGGTGGCGCTACTGTATGGAGAGTTTAGCCTCTGTGTAAACAGCTTGTGTAAGCATAAGAAATGGTGATCATGTGATATTTAGTGATCTATCTAATAATAATCACCTTTATTTGACTTTTGATTTGTTGTACAGTAATAAATCAAACCTAAACTTTTAATTAATAATAATGCTTTGATTTTATAATAATCAAGCCAACTTTCAGTTTTAAATATTAATTTGCAATGAATTGCTAAATTTTAACAGGCATGTAATAATTTTTATGGCTTATCAAATATGTAATGTTAAGAATATAAATCTTTCACATGCTCACTCAAATAAGTTTAAAGATCTTGCTAAGATAATTCACATGCTAATTCTCCAAAGAATCATTTTAATGTACTTATAAATAATACCCATCTTTTGTTATATCAATGTCAATTTATTTTGTTAGTTAAAAGATGATAAAATCTTTAGAAACAAATTGAGATAAAAAAAACAAAAAAAGGGGGGTGGGAAATATAGATTTGTGAAATTAGTAGAGGAAAAACTATTTAGAGCTTATAAAAAATTTTAAAAAAAAAAAATTGATATAGAAGCTTGTAAATAAAGTCACCACAGAATTGAAAATGTTATCTAACAAAAAGAGACATATAAAAAAAGACATGTGAAGATAAGGTGCTGAATTGAATCTGCTGGAAAAAATTAATAATAATAATAATAATATATCAAATGATTTTTTAAGTCGAAAGTTAAAGTACCAGAAATGCAGGGCTAGAAGATATCACATAGTAAAATGTAGATAGTGGTAATGCAAAGCTATAGAAATTATGACAGCTGAGATAAAAGAACCCTAACATTCAATGAATGGACTAGTCCAGATTCAATGATATCTTGATTGGATTAAGCATTCATCATTTCAGACCAATGAATATATGAATAGAATATATGAATAGATGATATATCCAATAGCAGAAACAGACCAATGGGTGATGATAGTCAGTGAATCCGATTGCCTTTATTATGGAAGAGGATTTGGATGTAATAATATGAATAAAATATTTACTCATATTTATATGAGTCTGCATTTATTTCAATGTTTCTTAGAACACACTGTTGAAAGGCATTTATAAAAGTGGAATACTTTGTATCCCTCCACAGAAAATATCCCAAGAACGTTTGCAAACATAACATTACATAAGGAAAACCTTCCACTAAGGCTTATTATTGATTTTGTCTGGTCATATTTTAACAAAACAACCCAAACTATTGCTGTGTGGATTACTGAAGAATGGCAAATACCCAATTAAATCATCATATGTATTTATTAACAGGACTGAAAGGATGAAAATAGATATTAATAATAAAATTGCTTTACTCGTGATGTAAAAAAAGTTATACAGTTCGGTGCCCAGAATAGAATCAATCGAGTTGTTTGATAAATTTCTAAGTAACAACAACTATGAACATCACAATACATAATTCCTATTAGATGTCTCTTAAAATGAATAGATAGACATTACAGCAGCAGTAAATGGAAAATATTATAACATAAATAATGGTTGGCCAATGGGTCTGTCCATAAGCAGAAGCATCAGTAGTTTATTCCCAGCAAAACTTGAAAACTGTTTTTCCCAAAATATGTACATCAGACTCAAACTTAATATACACTAGATACATGGATATGTTTATATGTGCTACACACATATATATTGATAAAAAAATAACAGGAATTGGAATAGGCATTGACAATATCATGGACTATGGCGAAAGAAGACAATAGTAAAGGAATAAAGTTTTTGGATTTGTATATACAAAAGCAGGGACACATGATAGACTGCAGAATGATGCTTAAGCCCCTAAATATAAGAGGAGCAATACACCCTAGATCAAAAACCCTGATGTCACATAAATATGTGGGATTGAATGATTTTTTACACAGAAATCATACACTATGCTAAGTTTGAGTATGATAAGAAGAACAACACTGAAAAGTATCCTTGCCTCATTCAACAAGAAGAACTTAAAAAATGAATAAGCCTACCATAAAAGTGCACATAAATTAAAAAATATTTGTAAAGAGAAATCTTAATATAAGCTTTTGAATCCCTCCATCACTTAATCAATTAGTCAATAACTCTAACCACATTTTACCAAGTGAATCAGCAGATCCAATAATCTATAAAATTAACTGCAGCCAATCAGCCTGCAAAGCTGCATATTATGGGAATTTAGAGTCAACTTATCAATGAGATTCGCCTATAATAGAGCCCTCAGAGATAAAGAACATGTCAATATTTACAAACTACAGGCAGAAAAACAGTCACAGATTCAAGCTAACAAAAGCAGAAATAGTGTGCACACACTCACAGAGAGAGAGAGGGGGGCAGAAAGTTAAAGAAGCATGTTCAGTAACTAGTAACCATTTTTCCATCAACAGAAATGAAAGAAGCATACCCATATTAAAAAAATGGGTGACTTGAATAAATCTTAAATTTAAATACATTGACTAGTTTATTAGATAATAGTTAAACACTTATATAGAAAACTTGTAATCACACTAGTATGCACCGTGAATATAATACATTGAAAGCCTGCTTTTCTGTGAGTATATTCCTTAATTACCAGATATTTATTACATTCATATATACACATAACAATCTTTAACCTTCCAAAATTCTTCACAATATATAAGCTAAAATTTATAAATTAATTAAAAATATATTAATAGATTTTAAAAATGCTTACATTTGAATGGATAGCTAGATAATGAATACTCTAGTATAAAATGCCTAAGATAGGAGGAAATGAATGTAATACGGAAGTAATTAATATGATTTATTTAAAATAACAGAATATCTGAGGAAAATGTAGTGGAGGACTAAAAAATGTAACTATGAAATCACATAAAGGGCTGTTTAAAAAATAAATAAATAAAAGTTTAAAAGTAGAAAAGTTTTAAACAATAAGAAAAAAAAATATCACAAAAAATTCAGGATGTAATCACAAAGAATGTAAATTTTTTTTACAAGAACTATGAACTAATTAAGAGTAGAAAAATATATATATATAATATGATAACATTGTTATTTGAAATGATAAGTTTTAAATGAAATGAGATCTCCAAATAAATCTATAAAAATGAAAAAAACTACAGAAACAATGAAATATTATATATTACAAAAACTGATGAAAATAAAATAAAAAAGTTGGCAATATGCCAAATGTGTATACAATAAAGATATACCAAGTGACTTAGTTAATACAATTGTAATATTGACATTTAAAACAAAAGAAAAAAGTGTGTATTAGAAATTTGTATATGCTATTTTTATTATCATAAATGGAAATTAATGAAACCTATTATGCTGCTCTTTTATATAAATAAAAAATAAAACCATATATAACAGCTATATTAATATATTTGCAAAGAAATCAAGTCATATATCACATGACCTAATTTA
>JAQFVV010008811.1:15000-22170 GCA_028023455.1 Epiperipatus broadwayi | reverse complement strand
CAATATATATATATATTATGCATTGTTATTTTGATGAACTTCAAAAATGAAGTATGCATTGCAAGAATATATTAGTATTTGTAAATGGTGATGGGTATGACTTTCTCAACAGCTTAATGTTCTACATCAATAGGGTGCGGTGAGGAAAGTGACAAACCAAATGCCAGATAATCTCAGGATCGATTCATTCCTTTAAAAAATATATACAAATAACATTTTTGGTCAACTTATTATAACAGTTGCATTCAATCTGTCCAAAAACATTTAAATGTCACTATTTCCCAAGTGGTTGATCCCACAAGTATTTACACTCTGGCTCAACTCATACCTATACTCTCTTAAATTTTTATCCAGAAATATCATGACCCAAACTTGGCAATCTACAATCATGTTATCTCATAGCTTAACTTATTTTCACTAATACTTCTCATTACATTTCATTCTTGAAAAATAAGTAATATCTAGACTCCTCATCAATTTAGTCATCACATTATACAATATTAGATTATAACACTCTTAGAATTTGGATCACACTTCCTTGGAGTTAAACAATTTATTGTATCACCTGTACAATTAAGGTTGTAATTTCATCCTATTTTTGCCTATGTAACATGTATTTATTTTACTGTAAGTAGGTTTATATTTGTATATAATTTGTTATCAATAAAGTTGTTTATATACTTAAACAATTAGTTTACTATTGCTTTAAACAAATTCAACTCCTGATAACAATGAATTTAAAAAAGTGAATTAAGAGATGAATTACTAATTAATAATTGTTTTATTGCTAGGAGATCGTAGGAAGTCTAAACATTTAAATGATAGAGCTGGAATTATGATCATTAGATTAATAATCACTACACTAATAATGACCATTAATGAAGGCACAATTCAATAGAATGACATCAGTAATCATAATATTTTTATATACAGTATTCAATGATCTTATCTTCCTCCTGCAAATACTTTAGTACTTTCTACATAGCGACTTTGACTTCCATAATCAACTTTCAGAATCTGCAATTGAGGACAAAACAGATTTTCCAATTCTATTAGAGTGAATACTATTGAGCAATATGTATATATTTTGTGATACTAAACAAAAAATATTATTCTATTCAAACAGCTGGGATACAAAAATAGCATTTGATTTATGTTTGGTTTCAATGAAAAACAGTTTGCTACTGCATGCAATTATATTCTTTTCCTTAGTGAAACATAAATGTTAAGACCCTAGGAATTTATATAGTTATTAAAACAGGCAAAACTCTCCATATAGTAGTGCTAATCAGTGCAAGCCAGAGTAATCAATGGATGCCAGAAGGCTTGTGCATAAAAGTCCCTATCTAGTGCCTATTCATCCAATATCCCCAGGCTAGTTTCTGGCTTGTGGCCTTCTTCAGTGAGAAGCCTTGGATCTGAGAGCACAATCCAGTAGGCACTAGATGGGGATTTTATGCACAAGCCTTCTGGCTCTTAGGATCCAAGGCTCCTCACTGATGAAGGCCACTAGCCAGAAACTAGTCTGGGGATATTGGATGAGTAGGCACTAGATGGGGATTTTATGCACAAGCCTTTTGGCAACCAGTGATTACTCTGGTTTGCACCGAGTGGCAATACGTATAGAGAGTTTTCCCTGTTTTAATAACAGTTAAGAGCAAGCATAAGAAATAGTGATCATGTGAATTTATATAGTTATATTTTAAAGCAAGCAATCCTAAGATAGCATTTTGAAAAACAAAATGGACTAAAATCATATGCAGTAAGTAACTTTTTGAAATAAACATTAATATAATACTAATCATCTTTATAAAAATAAAAAAAACTCATATCAAAATTCTCATCTCAAACAAAACCAATACATTCAAGCTTGGAAAAAAAATGGAAAACTACTTTTTAGAATAAAGATATAACAGTCCAAAACCCATAAATTGTTGAACAAACTTATAAAGTCTTTGTTATTGCAAAAAAAAAGTATGAGGGGAGAGGTCAAAGATCATGAAAAAATAAGCTGCATGAGACTGTAAAAAAAAGCGATAGTTACAACGAGAATGGTAAACTTAAATATAAAATTTTTAATTCTCAGATTGACACATTAAATCACTAAAGAAGAACTTTAGATTTGGTGATGCATACTATGTTGATGAATCTCCACCAAAAAGTTCTGAGAAAATTAAATCCATCTACCATTACTGTTGAGACTGAAGAGAAATTTGTTTTGAATTTCATGCAAAAATTATTTCTTATATCTTAATTCTTCTAATATTTGAAGATTTTGGTCAACTGAATGGAACTCATGTGCTGAATATGTCAGTTGAATGCTTAAACATTGTATGACAAAGTGATATCTTCTTCGTCTTCCATATCCTCTTCTTCTTATTCCTCCTCCTCTTCTTCTTACTTTTCTTATTTCTCCTCCTCATCCTCCTCTTCTTATTCCTCCTTTTCTACTTCCTATTCTTACTCCTCCTCTTCCTCTTACTTTTCTTTTAGCTCATCCTCATCTTAATCTTATTCTCTTTCTCTTCTTCTTATTCCTCCTTCTCTCCTTCTTCCTCTTCTTGTTTTTATTCCATGAATCAATTATATATACATGCACATTATCATTTCAATCAATTCTAGATCATTTTCAAAATATAATAACAATGAACTCCCTAAAAATTTGTAAATTTATATATACAATTAATTTTAACTAAAATGAACATCAGCCATTAACATTAACGGTTGATCTTCATTTCTATAAGCATTAACTGTCTAAAAAGACCCATGAATTTTTAGAGAATTATTATTGTTTTCCATCAAAAAATCTCTATGTATTTGTAGTAATAATTAAAAAAAACTTTGAAAATGACTATAAAATGTGTTTGAAATGTTGTTTATATATTGTACCAATATTGAAATTGGCACATGATAAGTTATTAAAAAAAAATATTAAAACAATAAATAAGGTATAAAAATCTAAAAGGTTTCTTTAGTAAACAAAATCAGTTTGCTGTCAAAAGTAAAATTAAAAAGTCAGAGTTTTAAAATAAAATCTTTCATAAAAGAGTTTTGAAAATAAAAGCTGCAATTGATTAAAAGTGGGAAGGGTTTTTTTTTAGTAAGATAAACTAAAAATTTTATAAAAGGAAGTAGAGTTTATTATTAGTAGTCGAAATATAATTTAAAGTTTTAAATTAATACAAATCTCTTTTCATTCGAATTAAAGAAAAAGTAATCTTAGAACTAGTTATATATGTGCTTATATATGTGCGATGGTAAATAAATAAAAAATGTATGCGTAATAAATATTAAAATGAAATAAAAGAAAATTATCATTAAAAAACATGGCAATGGCTATTAATTAAAAATATAAAGCAATGTGTCTGCATGTCTATTACTAAATTAAGCAATCTTCAAAAACACCCTGTCAAAGGATTAATTGCTAAAGAATTTCAACAACAGATATTTGCCGGAGGATATTATAAGGACAACACGTTGCAGGTATAAATAGTAAAATGTTATCGGATAATCAGTCAGTTCAATTCACAAGTCAATTGAGTCAGTTAATTTCAATCAGTTAAGTTAATTGTATCCAGAAACACAAAAAATGCAGTGTTGAGCAGCTTTTGGGAATACACGTCTCTCCAGCCTTATGTCCGATGAAAACAGCAAGATCTGCCCGTGAAATAATGTCAGCGTAACATCTTAGAAAATCTCCATCAGTATCTAATTGTCTCCAATAGTAATGATTGTGAATAATAAGGAAACTCATCAAGGAAATGTCCCAGCCGGCTGGAAGAAGCAACAAACAAGAAGAAAACAAAGTTCTAAATCTACGTTCAAAATCCTAGGTAAAACATTTGCTTATTTTCGTTTATACTGTAATAGCCATTGCATTGCATTAATTCATGTGAATCCTCCAAGAGTCTAATTATATGAACTCTATATCATACATAAAATGAACTATTGATATGTGTGTTTAAGTTTCAAATGCTATTAATGCTTTATTATTATATTTGTGAATGCTATATGAGTTAATATGTGCGTGATCATTATATCAGTGTTATTAGTTAAATTAGATAAATACCAGTGTTCTATTATTAAAATCTACAAGAATATTTAAACTAGTTTAGAAATGTTAATTTAAAATGTGTGTGTATTATATTAAATTATAAAGATGTTTAAATTTAGTAAATTAATGTTAGTTAATAAATTGTCTTTAAAATTAAACTCTATTTGTTGGTCAATTCTTTTTATCAATCTGTTTTATAAATTCTTTACAATTCTTTTATCAATTCTTTTAACCACTAATTATGTATAATCTATTAGTGATTACAAACAGCTGAGCTAGTCATGGATGCATAAATGTTGAGTTAGTGGCCATTGTCCAAAGTGCATTATTTATTCATCCTTGAATAGATAGCTGGTGCCTGTGTTTATACAAAAACAAAAAAAGTGCTTTGAACTTGGTGTTGAACTCAACAGTCGAGAAGAAGTTATGTCCTGGAAATGTAACGCTAGTTATATATTTTATAGCTATCGTTTGGGCATACATACTCTCCGAGTATGTTCTTCTCTGCCTAAGAGGCTGGTGTTTTGAGGACGCATATTCGAACATGGTACAATATATATAATTGATTTATGAAATAAAAACAAAATTTGTAAATAAAATTATATTACAGAATCAAATGGAAATATATATATATACTCACATTAGAAAAGATGGGTAAGGGTCAGTAAAAAGGTTCTCCATTTGAACATGAGTTCGATTTATTTAGATAAGACATAATACCATTTCTTTGCTATTTTTTTTAGGTTCAATTTTTTTAATATTGAAATATCTACCCCCCCCCCCATTGCAATAAAATTAAATGAAATTTAAGGATTATATTTAGTTTGTCAGATTTTTTTTTTTACATACAATTGTTTGAATTAATTCATGAATGATACTAAAGGGCATTAGAATAGACAATATAATTAATCATTTAAAAGAAATTTATATAACTTTTCAATTACATGATAATGAATTGAATTTAACAGTTTGAATGAACAAATAAGTATATAAAAAGTATATATATATAATTTATGATTTATTTAACAATACTATGATAAATCACTAAAGTTAACTAGATCAGCATTATAAACATAATGAGCTTTTATATAATATAAGTATTGAATAGCTTCACGCTCTCAGTTCTAACGGCTTCAGCTTCACCTATTTATATAGAAAGTAGGTTGAAGTAAAGAGGGGGTTCCCCTCTTTTCTTCCAAAGTGTAAGCTTGTGGTTAAGACCTGTAGATGTCCCTACCTTCGCATTTTCAAGTGCAACATGCTTGAAGGTTTATTGCCTTAGTAAATAATAATTAAGATACATAAAGAAAATCAAATAAGTTTTTTTTGGCAATACTTATGGACCATAATCAAAATCAAACTATAGTAATATCATGTCTTCCAATCTTTTAACACAATCTAATTTAAATAGTGGGAGGTATGAGAGAATAATGGTATGAAACAGTAAATCTTTATTATTGTAAGAGTGTTTCATCCCACAACTTTTTCTCCAAAATTAAATGAAACAAATTTCATTACATTACATAAATAGAATATTTCCTCTGGATTTGGAAGAATTGTCATTCTAATTGACTTTGTACTTTGAGGCTATTAAATAAAATTTTAATTTCATAATTTACAGCTATACCATAACTGCAAGCAACTGATTGACTCAGATTACAAAATGACTACTGCTATATTGGTAAGTATAATACAGGTAAATGTATAAATTTCTAGTTTTTTTTCATTTACCAACTTGCAAGTTAATGAATATATAGGTATTGGCCAAGTGGTTTTACTCTATTTCAAAAACATTATACAAAAAAAAACACATTAATGTTAAGCACTAGAAGTGGCAAGATAAGTTTAAATCTTAAACCCCTTAATGAATAATATTTCTGTAGTGTAATTTTCATTACACCACTCTCACACAATGTAGAGACTCATTTCTATCCACTTTTAACCCCCTGTGAAGTGATGTAATCATAATCATGACCAAAGACATATGAAAAAGATTTATGATGCCCAAGATGCATATTTCATGCTTGGAACTAAGTGGTAATTGCTGGTTCAGTATGAAATGTTTATCATCACATGTTTTTGTTCATATGTTTATGCCTATACCCCTCCACGATGTATTAAAAGTGGGTAGAAACCAGTTCCTAGCTTGTGTAAGAGTGGTGCAGTGAAAATTATGCTACAGAAATATTATTCATTAAGTGAATAATCTCCAGTGTAATGAATGACTAATAAAAATTATTAATTACACCCTTTACTTCTCAAATCCATCCCACTGCAAATGCACAAGACATTAACACTGTAAATAAAAGCATATTATTTGAATATATAAACAAAATAAAAAGATTATACTTCATATTACAAATGATTTTTAAAATGTTCAATATTTTCTATTTGCTAATACAATTATAGTAAAATGGGAGAAAATGAGAATGATTAAAACAATTCAATTCACTTTTAGTACACTATTTTAGTCCTCATAAAATTCATTACATTTAAATTTAATAAACAACACATTTGATTAGTTATTAAACTATTATCTGAAGATGATCAATTGATTGAATTTTAATTCACATTAAACTTTTTTTTTTTTTTACTGATTATGGTATTAAATTGTTTCTAGTTTTTTTTTTTTTTTTAAATAAATACATTCCTTACATTCATTCGTTTAATTAAATATAGATCAAAATATATTTACACAAATACATAAGTCGTTCTTCACTTACTAAGCCTTAATTGCGCTTTTATGCTGAAATTTTTTTTATAACATTTTATTATATGAATTTTTTCTACAGTACAGGTTTTTTCATACCTGCACTCCAATGTGTAATATATAAAGGGTTTGAACTCAGACTTTCACACGACCCTCAGCTATCCACGCTATCTCATACTGCTGACACACTTGATCACACGCATGTCGAAAAGATAAATAATCACCAATATATGTATTTTGTGCTAAACCAGCACTCGTCAGTTGGTCCAGATTATCATCTCCACACATATATACAATCAATGCTCAGCTTATATTAAGATAGCCAATCTTCATACTTCAATGGACAGGTTTCAATCCACTCCACGTAATTTTAAACAATATAAAATATGCTAATAATAACAACAGC
>JAQFVV010008811.1:0-7500 GCA_028023455.1 Epiperipatus broadwayi | reverse complement strand
AAAGAAAAAGTCTGACTAGTTTTTATAATAGTATACATCTTTATTTTTTTATATAATATATAAAAGGCATAAATACTATTTATTGTGAAAAAATTCTATTTTCATATGGACCAATATAATACAATAAAGGATTTGAAAATTCTGAAAGTGAGTCAAATACTCACAAAGCATTAATTACGGCTATGAGATATCCATTATTATCATCGTGATAATAATTATATTCATATATTTAAATTAGTAAAGGAAATAACTACAATGCACATAATATAATAATAAAAAGAAAGTAACAAATAAAAAAGTTGAAAAGTATAAATAAAATTAAATTTAAATTAATCAACAATAAGATTTTAATTTAAGAATATTACAAAATTGCTTATAATCTAAATTAAAATAATTAGTACACCTGAGTCTAGTTTTAGGCAGTAGATAGGTTCCTCAGAAAACGTGTACAAAATAAATCACACAATTAAGTTAAGTCTATTTTAGACTTAACTTACCTTGAAAAATGGGGGATACGTACTGTAATTTTCAAAAATTGCATAAAAACAAAGCAACAACATAAAATTACTTTAAAATTCGCATTAAAAAAGGGAAATAAAATATGACTAATAAAAAATTTCAAATTTGAAAAAAATTGATACAAGTCAAACTTTTTTTACTTTTTTTTATTAACTACAGTATTTAATTTTATTCAAAACAATATATTTTCATGTGCAATTTACAGTATTTTACATTTTTTCATACATGTACAGTATTTTAATCATTATCACTATTAGAAGATATGCAAGTTCATTTGTAAACAAGTAAGACATCAGATTTTCACAAAAGGAAATACAACTATGCCAACTTCATTTTTTTAATTGCTCTTATAGTGCACTCACCCAAACTAAAATGTTTTCCAATTGCTGTTGATCCTTCCCATTTAGCTAAGCAATCTAAAATTGAAATTTTTGTTTCCAAAGAAATTCATTTTCTTTGGTGTTTTTTTCCTCTCCATTAGGGTAAAGTAAAAGTTTAAAATAAAAATAAGAACTTAGACTTATGATAATAAAAAGATACCTACTCACCACTATTGGGCAAAATTTAATTAAAACTAACAATGAAAAATTAAATTCTTATTTTTGTCTTTAATGTTTTAATTTTCAATTCCATTTAAAAATCAATTTTCATTGTTACGCATCACATTAATTTCAGATCATGTTATGTAATTTTTAAATTGTTAACTATAATTAAAGATTTTCATTTTTAATTGTCAAATTTAATTGTGCCCACCACTGTTACTCACATTTTAAAAATAAACTTGCAGATACTAAATGATTAATTGATTCTGTACTCTTTTTTTAAAAAGCAAAAATAGAATGTGATTTAAAATGCAAAAACAACAACATGCATAGTAAAGGCATCTATAATTTTTGAACAGATTTACATTATAATCTTGTAAAATTTAATGTGTGTATATAAAATGGGGAAATCCTGATTTTAAGTGAATTATGAATTTCTTTATTGCATAAAATCTATTACAGTACTATTATAAAGTGCTGAAAATATTGAAATTATTAGATGGAAGTCAAACTCTGATAATGCTATTATTTTAAATATGACGTGTGAGTGCGCAAAATTTATAATATTTAATGTAATAGCAAATTATCAGAGCTTGACTTCTGATCTAATAATTTTTATCGCACGAAAGAAAACTGTATACAAAGATATTAAGAAGAAACATGAATCACATAACTTCAAAATTGCATTAAAAAAATCCACATAAAATGAGACTTGGGTGTACTCATAAAAATCTGATGGTATAAAAAAATAGCCTGAACAAAGAAGAATATTTAAGTATATTGAAATGATAAGCTTGACTATAACAGACAAAAGCTCACCGAATATCATGCTCATAAAATCTAATTATAATAGTTAAAATTATATCAGATAGAATGACTTGTTGGTTTACGATCTTGTAATGATATTTAAGATCTCTATATTTCTGTCTAGAAGAAATATTAAACAGCTTTATCTTCTAATGAAATATATTTGGAGAACTTATTAAACACTAATAGTAATACATTATATTCTTGTTTAAAATTAGGATTCCAAAATAATTGAACAATATTCAATGATGGGAACAACCTATGACATAAATAATTTGAATTTTCTATCATCACTGAAATGACAAACATAACTAAAGATGGCATCCATGATTTTAAAAGCTTTGCCACTGATCATTTCTAAATGAGGAAGCAAGAATCAATTCTTAGAAAACAAAACTCCCAAATCTTTTTCAGATTTGATAGAATTAATTTTGTGAGAATTAATAAAATAAAGAAAATTTAAAATTTCAGATATCTCAGGATATGAAACAAGGGATATATTTACTAAAATTAACTGATATTATTTAGATAAGATCAATCACCAAAGTTATAAACAACATTCTGAAGGAGAGTGCAACCAGTCGCTATTGTGATTCTTCTAAAGACTTTACAATCATCAACGTAGCACAAACAACAAGAAGATTTCAGGCAATCCTTAAGTTCATTAACATAAATTCTAAAAATAAAGGGTGCTAAACACATCATTAATACCAAAAAATAAACTTTAAAAAAAAATTGAAATATAAACTTTTTGAAGTAAACGATGTAATATCATTTAGTTTGATATTAAATTGACAAGGATATTTTCACTCACCTCAAGTACATTTTTCATAATAATTTAATAAATGATAATAAATTAATATAATAAATACTAGCCTTGGTAGAAATATTTTCTGAATAATTTTATTTTTATAAATCCTCATGTTTACATCAAAATCAGAATTACTAAAGTTTAATTTCATTAATATTATCATATATTTATTAATAATAAATTCAAAAAATTAATTAACTAATTAATAGTTTACAGTTAATGTGAAACCCTAAAAAAAAAAATTACGAATTTATATAGCTAGATAATATTTATTTTATAAAGCACAGACAGTGTGAAATTAAATTGAAAGGCAGGAAACCTCTCTCGCTTATTATAATTATAATACTTATCTGACAGCCAATCAAATGTTAAGATGACTGTCTGAATAGCAATCAAACCATAAACACATAGCTAGATAGTACAAACTACAAAATGACAAAAAAAAATTAATAAAAATTTCATAATTATTGGGTTAAAAATGCAAAAATATATAACTATATTCCAAAAGTAAAATAAATAACTGATATTCACTTCAAAAAACAACTAGTTAATTTTCTACAATTATTAATTCAAAAATAAGCAAACTACCCAATTCCAAGACATCTACATAAATATCTTGTTTACATTAATAGAAAATCTTTTTCTTCACTTTTATCAAAAAAAAAAAAAAATAGAATTTGATGAATTCCAAAATGTCTGCTTTCTTGCAATTATTTAGATGTCTTTTCATATACAATAGTCCCTCTATATGCAAAACATTTGATTCCAAAATTTGTCATAAATATTGATATTCATACATAGCAGATAAATATATATAATAAATATTATTACAAAAACTTATAATATATACACCTTTACCTTAGACAGTTAGCTCGATTGGTTTACCAAAAGATCTCATAAAACAAAGATTTTGCATTTAAAAAAATAAACAATTATAATGGGTTTATACGGGGAAAAAATAATTTATCTTAAATTCAAAATATATAAAAACTTGATTAAAAAAAATAAAACTTGAAATTGGAAAAAAATGTTATTAAATGAATGAACACTTTGCCAAATATATTATTAATAAAAAAAGAGTACTAACCTATGTACACCGGGTCACGTTTTATGCGGATTATTTTAATGCGATTTTGAAGTTATGTGATTCATATTTCTTCTTAATATCTTTCATATTTCACTATATTTATTAGATATCAAGAAATTTAAATTATTAATAACTTATTTTGACTTGAAACACTTTTTTTCTTCAAAAATATAACGTTATATTAGCAGCTAACATGAATATGGCCTGAAGCTGTATTTAGAACTTAGCTTCTATGTAAATAATCTATTTATACTAATGAGTAAATAATAATAATAGATTTATACTTACATATAAAAATATTGCAATAAATATTCAAAAAATTTAAACTTTTAAAACATATTTTGTTATATATAACAAAAATAAATAATCTTTTAGATTTTTTAAAGAAAAAACGAAGTTTTTATAAACTGAAAATAATCTTTCTAATGATAATATATAATCTTTTAGTTTTGATTGCATCTCATTTTTTTAATATAGAAACAGAAAACCATTAACACAGCATAAGACTGAAATTGGCGCTAGTTGTACATCACATCATGAATAAAAATAAAGTGGCTAACAGGTTTCTCTGGGCATTATTGCCGAGAGATTCCTGACTTCGTTTAAGGAAAATCCACAATACATTACATCATATCGAATCTGATTTCTTATCAGTTTACAAACAACGCTAGCGGTAATGATTAAAATATGTATGAAAAATGTAAAATTAAATACTGTAGTAATAAAAAAAGTAAAAAAAGTTTGTCTTGTATTAATTTTTTTCAAATATTTGAAATTTTCTATTAGTCATACTTTATTTGCTTATTTTTTTAATGTGAATTTTAAAGTAATTTTTCCTTGTTGCTTTGCTTTTATGTGAATTCTGAAAATTACAGCACCTATCCCCCATTTTTCAAGGTAAGTTAAGTCTATTTTTGTGTGATTTTTTTTAATATGGGTTTTCTGTGGAACCTATCTACCACATAAATTGAGTTCAGGTGTATTTTAAATATAGGCAAAACTCTCTATACATATTGCTACGCATTGCAAGCCAGAGTAATCAATGTATACCAGAAGGCTTGTGCATAAATCCCCATCTAGTGCCTACTCATCCATGCACAAGCCTTCTGGCATCCATTGATTAATCTGGCTTGCACTGAATGGCAATAAGTATAGAGAATTTTGCCTGTTTTAATAATAGTTATAAGCAAGCATAAGAAATGGTGACCATGTGATGTTTATTGTATTTTAAATATACTATATAAAACATTTCAGTAGCTATAATTTTCTTTTTTACTTTCTTCATTGACAGTCCCACATTTTTGCTTTGTATATAGCCAGAAAATAATTCTGAATTACAATAAATTAAATTAAAATAACGCATATAAAAAAAAATAAAAAAATACTACAACATTTATTTTTGGTGCACTATATATATACTAATATCAATGGTTTTTGTTTTTATAATATCTAACCAATAAAAAAATGTTGTTTTTTGGGGTTTTTTTTTTTTGCAATGATGTCAAACATCAATAAAAATTAGATAAAGAAATACAATGAATGTATAATAGATTACTGTAGTTTATAGTTCTTGTCTTTCTTTCTTTTTTGCCAATACAATATATTTTTATGATTTGATAAAAATTAGCATTATCTTGACTATATAAGGAACAAATTACAGAACAATTGATTTAAAATTGAGCAACTAAATGAATGATATTTGTAACTTACGTTTAGTAAACTTTGCTCGTATAAAATGATTATTAAATGCATAATGCAAAATTCTGTCGTCGTCCCCCCCCCCCAAAATAATTTAATTACAATAATTGTATTTTTAACTGCAGACAAAATAACATTCATAAGAATTTATTTTACATAAATGCAATCAAAATTAAATAATAACTAGAATTTAAAAATTTAATGTACAGTCGATTGTTTTTTTTTTTTTCATATATCAAATGCGTTGACCAGGAAGCGAACCCGAGCCAGCTGTTTGGAAGGCAGCTATGCTAACCGCTAGGCCACCAACTCTTGTTGTTGATATACAGCCGATTGTTGTAGTTTTAATAATATGATTACTTTTATTTGACAATACTATGGAGTCATAAATTTTGCTATATTTTGTTCCAAGCCCTCCTCACATTCAACATATATAATGTATAATAATTTACATTTTGTTGATAAACAGTAATTAAAAAATAATATCTACTGTTTGTTTACTGAATTGTAAGTGTACAGTATTTTTTAACATGCACATGTATACAATACAGATGCTTTTTTATATGTATAATAGTAATATAATTCAAGATTGTAGGATAAACAATCAGAGTGGATAAAAAACTCTAATAAGTTAGTAATATAAACATTATCATTGTACTGATGTTTGTTTGATGATTAATTCAACATTTTATGAGTGTTCACTGGTATCAAAGCTATTGGTGAATTTTATAATTAAATTTTCTTATTTATTAAGTTTAGTTTTTTACACTTTAAAAATACAACATAAATTTAACATACAATAATTTAAGGGTTGTTTAACATAAATATCAATTGTAAATTTATTAATAAATTATGAATGGTATATCAACCTGAACTTTAGATTGTATTATTTATATATAAAAAAATGCTAGATCCTTATTCATCTATCCTATTAGATGCTTTAAACGGGCTTTAGCCTGTACTCAATGCGCTTAGCAATAATCAAGCATATTTTGCCGATAGAGGGAACTTTCCAAACCATAACACAAAATAGCGACTTTTACAAAAATAAGAGCAGCCATTTAATCTTTAACTTAAATGTCCACTTATATAAGCGAATAATTTCGAAGCATGAAGTAGTGTTTTCTTCACTGTTTAAGTCCACTATTTCCTTTACAAATTAACTTACGCAAATCTTGTGATTTACAGTGAATTAATATTACAATCTTAATGTTGGAAATTCTATAAACTATTGAAGAATTAGTAATTAATTTATTGAGTGCACTGAGAACATATGTAAATACTTTAAACAGGCTTTAGCCTGTAATTTGCTGATATAGCATTACCAATTTTAGCTTCTACTTATATTCGTTACATGTTTATATTATTCAGTTAATATTATTTTGAGTCCTTATTTTATCATTTATCTTTTATAGAAGATCAATAAGAGCTAGTATTCTTTATTATTTTAATTTCAATTACATTGGTATAAAATGGAAATTTGAAGCTAGGGCATATAAATAGTCTTTTATTTTATTTATTTTTTATTTCAATATTTTTTTTTTATCATTACAAACTTTGAATATTTATTTGATTTTAGAATCTCTATCTCTCAGATGGCCCACACTATTATAATTTTTATGCCTCAATTCATGACATATCAGAGAATTTTCTCTTAGGTTTTATTCAAATTTTGTTCCATGATAGATTGATATTAAATCGTCAAACATTACTCTGTTTGGCACAGGTGGGACTACTGTATGGGGAGTTTTGCCTTTGTTTACGATAGATTGATATCTCAATTTGGATACATAACAGTATTCTTCTCATTGTTCCCATTCTAAACCGTCCAGTTTTTGCCATTCAAATATATGGCACATTTATGAAGAGTCAGCTTTTTCACATTTTATACCATTACAATATAGACATTCAGTAATTTCCTCTAATATATATATATATATTAATTTTCTACTTATTTTAGTCCTATTCATACAAATCTCTTCTTATCAGATTAGATTATTATTTATATAGTAGAACATAGTTCTGTAATATATATA
>JAQFVV010008810.1:0-22174 GCA_028023455.1 Epiperipatus broadwayi | reverse complement strand
ATATATATTGCATTTCATTGTCTGAATAATGGAGAATAAAAAAAGTACATACATTACTTATAGATATAACAAAATGTATTCTAAGCCAGTATGTAACTTGGCTGGTACACAATGTTTCTTATATATGTAATTAGAGGGATTTGAACTCAGGATTTTTTAGTGTATTTATTTTTATTCCATCTCAAGAAACTGATACACATGATCACATACATAAGAAATAAATACATTATCCTCAATATACGACTTGCTATCTTATTATAAACCCAGCAATGATTGTATATATATGAGGGGATAAGCTACATCCTACCTAACTGATGAGTAACAGATCTTCTCATAAAATACATATATTGGGATCATGTGTCATGTTTGCATGTGTGTAATCATGTGTATCAGTTGCTTGAGATGGAATGATAGATAAATGGATTGGAAAACTCCGAAGTTCAAATCTCTAACTTACATATATAACAAAGTGGATTTCACATTTAAAATTAGCTACCAGCTTACATTTTGCATGCTATCCATCAGTATTGTAAATAATTAAAAATTGAAAAGCATTCTCAAATTATGATGGATGAAGATAACCTATAGAAAGAATACTAATATTATCATCATTTAACCCCAGAGCTGAGTCACTTAATCTACTTAGTACTTGTTTTCTGATAGTAACAAAAAAATTTATGTATACTGGCCAAGTAATATTGAGATAACTAACAATTAATATTAACTTTTAGTTGCAAATGATTAAAACATTGTTAGCATTACAAAGTAAATTTGTTTCCTTTTTTCAAATATAGCTAAATGTTCTTTTTTCTTTCTACTGCTTTCATTTTTTCTATTCTGGAAAATTAAGTTTCCCCAAAAGTCAGTAAAACACATTAAAATACAATCTTGTAATATCCTCCACCAACCAATGGCCAAAATCAAAAAAAAAAATGCAACCATGCTCAACAGTTTGGATATAATTTGACATCATTTGGACCATGTTTAGCCGTTTTGCATTGATACATTTCATTTTCCTCCCTGCTAAGAGTTTTGTGAACTTTCAACATTTAGTATTAGTAGTAAACCATTATCCTATATCATAATATAATAAATTGGTTTTAATATTGCAAATATTGAAAAAATTAAATTGTAATAAAACAAAAAACAGTTTCATCATTTAATGGTTGAAAAGAGAAGATTGACTTCATAAAAATCAATAAATCTTTTTTTCATTATCAAAACCTGGTTTTAAAATGTGCATGATATCAGTTCAACCTACTAAATTATATTTTAAAACATTAAATTATTTTAAAGTATATACTTTAAGAGACAATTAGTGATGATATATTAGGAGTCAGTTTCCGAACTCAGTAATTTGCTTTGTTAATATTAGACTAGTACTTACTACCTTCTGTTTTTAAAAACAACAAATATAAATATAAAATGTGTAATTACATATTTGATTTTTAATAACTTATCCACAATTATTTTTTCAAAAATAATATGAATCTTTATAAAATTTATAGAAAAAAATCAAGTGGTCTAATCATTCAAAAAGCTTTTTCAAGTAAACTCACAAACCACATGAAATTCTATAACCACGATTAAACACATAACCAAATTTGAGATTATTCTAACATCTGTAGAGATTTTTTGGAATTAAAATATTAGAATAAAATATATGTGAATTTTGCAATAAAAACAACATTGGCTAATTATCTCAATGGATAACTGTACAAGTAAATTGACGCCTGTGTTTTTTCTTGATTTCTGTCCAAGAAGGTCTTTCCAGATTAAAATAAATAATAACTAAATTACTTTTTCAAAAAACAAATTATATTTAAAATTTTACAAAATATAATGAATCTTATTTAATTTAAAATATCTTTCCTTTTCCTGATCCGTAGTAGAGGAATGGATCAAAATCTAAATAATCCTTGGATTTATCTGCACTTTTGTAAAGTAAAAATAGAATACACTGCCATGTTATTTTGCAAAGAGTTGCTTATCACTAACCATTTATTTTAATGGCTAATTTTTTTTTATCAGTCCATATTGATTTTAATAACAACTTTTCTATATATTCAAATAAATTGAAGGCATAACAATCTTTGTCGCACACACAGATTAATGTTTTGTTATGCATATAGATCTATTTTTATTGGCTTCATGGAATGTTTATCTATCTATAAAATGTTATTCGAGTCTTAATATAAATATTAAAAATATCCTGAATATATGTCAGTTTTTTTGATAATTTTTTTTGTTTTTTGATAATTTAATATATATGTCAGTTATTAAACATTCTAAGAAATATTACATTACCTTTTTACGGAATACATTATAAGCTTTCTTAGTTGTTTGTAACATTACACATTTTGAGATAAAAATTTTATTGTTGTTGTTGTTATTATTATTATTATTATTATTATTATGATGATGATGATGATGATGATGATGATGTTTCAAAAGGTCTTTATTGTCTCAAAAAATACATTAGTGGTTACATAGTAAATTGACTGCTACAAGTTGATTACAAATTTTAACATTTACATTGTCATTTTTGTTAAGAGTTCTTTCTGGATTTACATGAGTTTAAATCATAGTTCTTGTCTACATATAATATCCTGGATTGTCCATTCTGCCTAGGTCAACAGTCCAAATGTTATAACACACTTTTCATTTTATTTTATGTCCCAAATGGGTCAAATATAATTTATCATTTGAACCCCATTAGCAAATCAATCATTTATAACAGAAGGGGAAAATTGTTGTTAAATTGTCCTTGTTGCTAATTTGACATGCTTATCCTTCTAAGTTTCTTTATATGTTTATTTTTTCCAACTTACAATGTTCAAACTGGTGTTACAAAGATCTTATTAGATCTAACTCCCAAGTTTTGGTCCTATGTTTCTTTTAAATGTGTCCTATTCCCAAAATTCACTGATGTTTCAAGATTTCAGGTTTTCAAAAAAAAAAAAAAAAACACACTATACCAGTTCCTAAGAGTTTTATCATTTTTGTCAATATGACATTGATTTAATCTCAAATAATGACCAGGTGGCTGCATAAATGTCAGGTCTGGCTAGAGTCTTATCCCTTTTCTATACCATTGGAAGTTTATTTGAAAATTAGCTGGATGCCTCCTGGAATTGTTACCAATTAGAAGGTGCATCTAGTACACCAATATGCATACAGCACAAAGGTTGCTGCCCTGACACTTGGTGTTAATCCCTCTCTAAATGCAGAAATTAATTGATGCATTGTTACATTAGACTTCCTGTAATTGCTAGTTATCAGATTTCTTATCTGCCTAAGTCCCTCACATTTGGCATTATTGTCTGAGTAATCTCAATATTTGTATTGTTCCTAGTTCTTTGTTTGTAAGCTAATTCCAGTTCTTTGTCCAAATTCATATTCTTTTTATAATATTGTTTCCCATCAACATTTTTTTTTCGGTGGGTGTTTATCTATATTTTTTTCTAAAGCTTTAACTGCATGCATTTGTATATATTTCCTTTTCTTCTTTTACTTTTGTATTATTTATTTTAAGGCACTCTTTTTCCTCCAGCCTTAATGAAGAATTTAGAATCTCACCAATATTGCTATCATCATTATTTATATTTCCAGTTTCTTTCTTGATTATATGTATTCATATGTGATTGTATATAGTTTTTTTCCTTTTCACTTCCCTGAGTTACCACATCCGATGTCAATATTTGCTTTATATCACTTTGTTTACAGCTTGTTTTCCTTTCTAGTCTTTCTTCTGATATATCAAATGCTTTATTATTTTCATTCTTTGGACAGTCTATAATTAAATGATTTCTTTAATGTTTAAGTATAACACTGCTTCCTGATCCATAATTTGCCTTTGAATTTCTTCTGGCTTAATATGCTGGTGCAGCTTTATTTTAAAATGATAACTGTTGGTGCATATAAGTGTGGATGTAACATTGCACAAGATTTGTTTAATATATATGGATTTGCCAAATAAAAAAAGCTAAACCCAAAATATGTTTTTTTATGATTCTTGAACAATAATTATGCAGATTTTACATATCCACTCATCATTTTTATTTGTGTTTTGAATCTCATTTTTTGATTTTCATTGAAAAATTGTATAGCTATATATCCAAGTTTGTATGTTCACCTATCTCTGAGACTGAGTTTTTGATATAATAACTCTTTGTGAAATTTATATAAAGTTAGATTTCTGTCTGGAATTGCGAGTACTAATGATCTATCAGAAAATAATTTTTAAATGTATCATATAACTTGTTCAGTATTGTATTATTAAACTGGTTGTTGATTTCTTGAATTTCTTCTTCTGTCCAGTTATCTTCTGTTTGTCTTTTAGATGATTAGGTGTCTCATCTTCGTTTTATACACTTAGTTCAAAAATATCTGTTGAATTAGCTCTCCTGAATTTGCCTGAGAACATCTAATACAATTGAAGTTATAATTTGATCTGGGGAAAATATTTTTCAGAACATAAATAAATAAATAAGTTCCATTTTTACACCATGAATTTTCAATTGATTAAACATAAAGAAAAATGAATAAGTATTTGTGATGAGTCTTAAATAACAGTTTTTTTAAAATAATTTTTGTCTGAGAAAACTTGTTTTCTGATATCTTGATAGAGAATTACAGAAACAACTGCAAGAAATAAATTTGAATCTGCTAA
This sequence comes from Epiperipatus broadwayi, assembly GCA_028023455.1. Classification (NCBI taxonomy): domain Eukaryota; kingdom Metazoa; phylum Onychophora; class Udeonychophora; order Euonychophora; family Peripatidae; genus Epiperipatus; species Epiperipatus broadwayi. Next base: position 17,502 of record JAQFVV010008810.1, on the reverse strand, counting down.
TAATGTTTTATGGTAATAATTGAGTATATAAAACTAGGGTGACAGTATTCATCTTTAGAATATGATAATACTAAAGAGATGCTGATGTGATGTGATGTACCATGACTTCTCCTTAAATGGAGTCAGGAATCTCTCAGCAACTATGCCCAAAGAAGCCTGTTAGCCACTTTACCTTCCCCTTCCATTCCCCATTCTAGGCTTTCCCATAATCTGCTCCATCCCATTTCCACAACATAATCTTTGTCAACTCTATGGCCTTTATACCTAAATCCCCCTTATATTTTCCCAAACCCAGCATAAAAACCAATAACCCCACTTTCTGTATAATTACTTTGTTCATATTTATTCTTCCATAACTTCACTATTTGTACCCTTTCTGCTTTCAAGCATTTACATTCAAACAACAGATGCCTAATACCTTCCTTACACAATTTGCACACTAAATCACCCATAGTTTTCCATTTACATGTATATTCTCTTGTTGCTAAAGATCCCGTTCGAGCCTTAAACAATAAGCTACTTTCCTTACTATTATCATAAATTAACTCCCACCCAATATTCTCATATCACAATCCCAAGTAGCAACAATCAGATTTTTAAGAAAGTTATAAAAATAATAATACTAATGATTATGCTAATAATATTATTAATAACAACACTATTAATAATAACTAATAATCATAACATCAACAATATAAGAAATTACTTGACAGACTAACTAATATTTAATGAGATTTATTTTTTTCAGATGAAATTTTATCAATAAGTATTTATTTCTCGATTCTTTTTATTATCATGTAGTATTAAATTCGAAGTCAATGATAAGAAAGCTAAATTCTTCAACAATTAAACCTTAAATAGCAATTCACGTTGACCCAACAACATTAAGAAATATGTTTATGATATTTACACCATAATTTTGGGATATAATTAATCATTATATGGCATAAAAAGGGTATATAAGAAGAAATAATGTGGACATTATTTGTCCTATATTCCGATTTCAGACACGATCTGAGCATGTAATGCAAATACAATATCATAATACATATATATTTTAACTAAAAATCCCTGTGTAGTATTTTTAATTGTTTAGGCTTATAAATACCTAAGCTTTCAAACTTTAATTTTAAATTATAAAAAATTAACTTTGTGAAATTGGTAAAAAAATTCAATAAATAATTTTAATTACAATCAACCAAAGTTACTTTAATTTTCTGAATTTTGTTCTCTAGGAATCTGTATGTAGTATTTCAAATTGTTGTAGGTTTACAAATAGATGCGTTTTTTTTTTTTTTTTGTAAACTTAAATTGAGTAGTTACCTGGTATCTATATAACTAAATGTCATTTATTTTTCAGTTTTTATAATAATGAAATAAAGTTTTGAGTTAATTTTGCTATACAATCCACTTTAAATTACTTTCATGGTTCATATTTTGTAAATTGGGAAGTAATAGTTAATACACTTTAAAGCATGTTACATTTTGAATTTTTTTGATTTTAAACAACTTTTATATTTATTTTTGGTAGCATATATCTATAACTTGAAGTTGATTAATCATTTGTAAAATGTAATATAGATATTTGTAACGCATAATCTGCCAAAGCCTCCATTATTTATTTATTTATTTAAATGCTAGATGTTCTCTGATTTCTCACTTATTTTCTTTATAAGAAATTAATCATACTCTTTTAATATTCCTTTTTCTATTCTCCTTACAAACCACTTGATACCTGGATCAATTCTGTGTCCATATTGCTTTTCCTAATTCTAAAATAATGACAAATTTTGTGTTATTAGTTACAGCGTTTGTACACATAAGTGAACCCTGCACTATTCCTGTCATAATTTCACCAGTTTTTCTGTGGCATTCATATATACAAATTGAGTAACTACATCCTGTGACATAGGTGACAATCTTACATATATGTTTTATCTTTTTTTATCTATTATTTTAAGTAAATAATTTTAGTTCAACATATGGCTTAATTAGAAACAGCAAGACTTAATTACAAACTTATCTAACAACTTTCGCCTTTTTGTTGAAGTAATCCATTTCCTTGATTACCAAGAAGCTACTGCCAAGAAACACGACCATTTGAAAGTTAACACTTAACTATCCGAATTATTTTATCTTCAAAAGTATTTTTAGCTTCTTTTCGGTTTAAAAAGTAATTTTTAAATAATAACAATTAACCAGTAGAAAATATCTTAAAAATAATATATAACTTATTTAATTCCCTTGGAAAATTAAAAAAAACCCAGAAATTCTAAAATTTTTGGCATTGAGATTGTTAATTTAGTTCTTAAAATATTTATTGGACAATCTTGTTGCTATGAATTTAAAATAAAATAATATATTTTTTAAACTTCAATTTTTTTGACCTAAAATAAAAAATTGATATATATATATAATAATTTTTAGGATGTTTATATTATTCACCTTAAATGCAATTTGCTTCCACAGTAATTACCAAGTTTTTTTTATTTATTAAGTCAACAGCGAATTTATTATTTAATATATATATATATGCTATTTATGAATACTGCACATCAAAGAGAAGTAATAAGTAAACATTATGCAGTGACATATTTATACACAGATATTCAGAAAAACAAAAACATTAAGAATTTAATCCTTTTTTTTTTTGTCAGTTTTAAAAAATTGAATATTTTTTCCATTCAATAAAATATGCAAAATTTAAACAACAGCAGACCATAAATATTACGAAATGAAAACCATAAACAAAAACATTTACAAAAATGCAAAAATTAATTAAATTTTTCAGTGGTGCTGCCATCTTTTAGTATAAATTTTTTTATAACCTCATTAAATGTTTAGTAATAAAAATTAGATTTGAAAAAAAAAATAGACAAACGTTCAGAGTTATATTAACTTTAGTCATTACAGGGCCTATAACCACAAGCTAAATGAAAGAAGGAAACAAAACTTAATTCATGTTGGCAATCAAGAACTTTTATTAGCTAATTTTTACTTTAGTTTGCTTTTAATGAAAGTAATAGTTTAGAAACACCAAATTTTAGAAAAGTAAGTGAAAGAAATTAAAAGTTTATTATAATTATGATGATTATTATTAGAGGCAATTTCAACCCAGACTTTTAAGTTCCGAAACGTTACTGATCCCCCCCCCCCCTATTTTATACAACTGATATACATACCACATAGATGTGAAAAATATAAATGATCTCCATTATATATATTTCAGGCTGAATGAGCCCTCACCTGTTGCACTGGATCATCGTGTCCCATACATATATATAACATATGTATTATTATTGCTTGATTTATATTAAGATAGCAAATCTTCAAACTTTAATGGACAAGCTTCAGTCTTCTCCACTCTCCAGTTCTTCAGCCATCCATAGCATTGAAAATATATAATCATGGCATGTTCAAAGTCCTTGTTTGAGAATTTTGTTGTCATACCCATGTTAACTGTAAGCCACTTTGACTCCTCATAAGTAGGATCTTATCATCATTTAAATACACAGAAAAGGGATGCACAGAATATAAGCTAAGTCTGTAATATTTAAATACAGTATAGTATATATATTTAAGTTAGTTGTAATTAGAAGAGATTTGAACACACACTTTCAAGCTCTTTTTACATTCACTCCATCTTATACAATTGATATACATGGTCACACATATATGAAAAAGATAAATGACCTCCAACATACATATTTCACACTGAACCAGCATTCATCAGTTGGTTCAGATCATGTGGTAGATAATTATGTGGTCCAACTTAAATGAGTGCTGGTTCAGCACAAAATGCATATATTGGAGATCATTTATGTTATTCACATATATGTAGTCATGTTTATCACTTGTATAAAATGCAGTGAATTACTGAAAGAAGCTTGAAAATCTTGATTCAAATCACCTTTAATAACATCTAGCTTAAGTTTATTTACTATACTTGTATTTAAAAATATTATTATTATTACTATTATTATTATCTTTTGTATCCTATTTTAATTATAAACTTCTTCCCAAATTTATTTGTTTATTAAAGGATATTAAAAAGGAGCAGAATATAACTCTTGTTTCTAAATTTAAATATAAGCCAATTCAAATGTATAATCAAAAATATCTCACTAAAGTGATCTTTGTCTTCATTGTTATCATTTTCTAATTTACATATCTATACAATAATTTCAATGCAAGATAAAAGTAGATTCATTTTTCTTCTGAGTAAAGTGATATTTAAGTACTAGCGGATTATACATTTATATATCTCAGCACATAGGAAATTTACCACTCTAGTATATAACTATTTCACAGAACATAATTTCCAAATGAGATGTATAAAAATCATTTTTAATAAACTTAATTATAATACTCATTTGTGTTATGTTAATGCCAATTTTAAATGCTTTTATATTAACTTGCCATGTCTGTGTTTCTGTTGGTATGTCCACATTTTTGAATTAACAATTAAAAAAATTCATTTCCTTTTACAAGTCAAACTCACCTTCTTATACTTCTCAAGAAAACTCCTTAACATTTGGGCCAATGAAAAAATATTATGTTTGTAGAATAAAATTTTATTAAGTTGTGCTCTTTTTTTCCAAAGTCGTAAGCTTGTGTTTAAGACCTGTAGCGGTCCCTATCTTCGCATTTTTAGGTGCATACTCTCGAGCTTCACAGCTTTAATAAAATATTACTTACATAATGTATACACACTTAATAAATTTATAATTATAATATTGATTTATTAAATTAATTAAAAAGCCAAATACATAACTGTTTTATATAGTACATGTCACATGATATTTGAATTTAGAATTCATCTGTTAAAGAGCATATTTTTAATTTTCACCTCTTATTATTAACTTATAAATATTGCCAGATTTTTTTGTAAATTATATAACTAAAAAGTAAAAAAAGAAAAAGATGTAAAAATATTTTTTTAAAATAATGCTTTTATGTAAATAGCTAATTAAAAAGTAGAAAATAAATTAATTTCCTCTCAGTTAATTTGCCATTCTTGGAAAATATGAAATTTTAAGAATCTAGATTTGTTATAAAACAATTGGAAATTACAGAAATATTATTATCATAAAAGCATTTGAGGTTCATAAAGTCATAAAAATGAAAATGAGTTCAATATTGTCGCAATTTCCATTTGTTTTATAACTTATTTAGATTCTTAAGATCTTTGATATTATTCAAAAATGTCAAATGAATGAATAGAAAATTATTTTGTTAATTACTTTGTTATTTTGTAATTCTTAGTCACATATTGACATAAAACCATTATTTAGTCAAGCATTGTTAGCCAAGAGGTCAGCGCAGTGACCTTGCAAGCAAGCATTTGGTTGCAGATTTGTGGGTTCGCCTCCTGGCAGATGCTATGACATATGGGAAAAAAAAAAACATTATTTAAAAAATATATTTCTTTTTACATCTTACATTTTGTCAGATAAAAGATAATTCATTTTATTTGATTTTCAGCTTGTTATATTAATAAATTAAGCAAGGATACTTTAAAAAGGCTAAAACTTTTTATTTTAGCAATTTGGTTTTTAAATTAATCGAGCCAGTTTCCAGTTTCAAATATCAATTTACATGAAATACTAATGATTTTAGCAAGCACATAAATGAGTTTAATGACTTATCATATATATATATAATGTTAAAAATGTAAGTCTATTTCATAGAACAAATAAATCTGAATATATTACTAAGACATTTTACAAGCTACTTCCCTAAAGAATCATTTTTTAAATAAACCAGTAAATAACACATACCTTTTGATATTATAGCTATGCCAACGTATTTTGTAAGATAAAAGATATTTTATTTTATCTTCAGTTTGTTATAAATCAAGCATTAATATCACAAAAAATATAACTTTTTGTTTAAAGTGGTTTTCATTGGCTTGGATAATTTAAAAACAAAAATGGCTACAAATAAAAAGTTTCCACCTTCTCAACATAACTGTGATTGGTTTATTATATGTAACATACCAAAATCCAGGTAAAAAATCATATTGTATTTGGTAAAATAGAATGGCATAAACATAACAAAAGTTATTTATTATTTACATGTTTATTTAAAAGTGATTTTTAAAAGTATTCTCATTAATTATCTTAGTACTAAATTCAGACTTATTTGTTCAATGAAATAGATTCATATTCTTAATATTACATACTTGATAAGTTGTAAAATCATGTACCTTTTCATTAATATACATGATGTATGATTGCAATAGGACTGAACTAAGGTGAAAGAGGCCCTGATGATTACAAAACTTGAAGATATATTTTTAAATGTTATTCTTATCTCAATGCATTTTCCACCTTAGCTCAATCACATCATAACCACCCACCACCCTAGAAGTCAGACCATCTTCTCACACACTCTAGATGTATAAATGAAACAATCAGTTCACTTTTTGTTTTCAAATGAGTAAGATAAACATAGCTTATATTGTAATTTTAACACCAAATACATCCATTTCTTAGATATACTTTTTATCTTCATATATATAATACTCAGGGCTAAATGGGTTTGTAAATAATCATTAAAAATCAGTACACTTAGACAATTCCAATATCAATAACAACTAACAATTTCAAACTGTTGTCAAGGCAACCTTTATTAGTAAAAGAAGGTTGCCTTGACACAGTTTGAAATTGTTGATTGTTATTGGAGTTATAAGTGTTAACTAGTTATTAATGATATATATATAGCTATTAATGATATATATATATATATATATATATACACACACACTTGGGTCTCATTTTACGTGATAGATAGGTTCTTCAGAAAACACATACAAAAGAAATCGCACAAAAATAGACGTAACTTACCTTGAAAAAAGGGGATACAGACTGTGATTTTTCAAAAATCACATAAAAGCAAAGCACCAACATAAAATTACTTTAAAATATGTGCAATAAAAATAAGCAAATAAAATATGACTAATAAAAAATTTCAAATTTGAAAAAAATTGATACAAGACAAACTTTTTTTAACTATAATATTTAATTTTATTCAAAACAATATATTTTTATGCATAATTTACATTTTTTATACACATTTTAATTATTATCGGTATTTGCCGATAAACAGGTTCGTTTGTAAACTGGTAAAAAATCAGATTCTTCACAAGAGGAAATACAACTAGCGCCTACTTCACTCTCATATTGTGTTAATGGTTTTCTGGTGACAATGTAATTAGTAATTAATCTAACAACTAAAAATTAAATTTTTATTTTTGTCTTTAATTTTTTAATTTTCAATTTTAATTGTGCCCACTGCTATTACTCACCTTTTAAAAATAAACTTGCAGATACTAAATGATTAATAATTGATTACGTTCTTTTTTAAAAAGCAAAAACAGAATATATTTAAAATGCAAAATTAACAAGCACAATGTTTGAACAAATTTACATTATAATCTTGTAAAATTTAATGTGGGTATACATAAAATGTGGAAATCATGATTTTAATTTCATTATTGCATAAAATCTTACTGTTATAAAGCACTGAAAATATTGAAATTACTAAGATGAAAGCCGAATTCCAATAATGTGCTATTACTTTCAATATAATGTAAGTGCGCAAAATTTATTATTTAAAGTAATAGTGCATTATCGGAGTTCGACTTCCAAAGAAACATGAATTGCATAACTTCAAAATCGCGTTAAATAAATCCGTGTAAAATGAGACCCAGGTGTATATATATATAGATAGATAGATAGATAGATAGATAGATAGATAGATAGATAGATAGATAGATAGATATAGGTGCAAATTTATTATGCCTCATGATTTGGGTAAGCCAACATTTAACAGATTAGGACTCATCAAACTTCATAATTGGATGACAAAATATAACTGACAATATCCACAGTTTGTTGACCAAGATGTAACAGACAAATAATAATAGGTAATATAAATAGCATGCCAAAATGTAATTGATAAGATATTCTATTAAAATTGGTCAACAAAAATAAAATAAAAATGTATATATCAGTATTTATATCTCAGGTAGCATGATGTCATTAATCCAATAAGTTTATGATTGAGTTATAACGATAAATATTATCATCATAAATCTTGATTAGAATTGTTTAACATAAAGGTTGTCAAATCAAAAATAATTATATGCAATTTTATCTAAATTTATAATCAACATTACCTAACTATTTTAAATGTATATTCAATACATAATTCTATAACTTTAATTCTTCCCACAAATGATTTTATAATAATAATAATCCTGATCATTATAGACTTATGTATTTATAAGATACTAATAAACCTATAAGTTGATAAATATTTTATTTAGTAAATAAGTAATTTAACAAATAGATGATCTATTAGTTAGTGAACATGTAGTTTGGAGTAAGGGAATCAATATCTCACAAGTAATATAATCTATAGATTAGGTAAATCAAATGATGCATTGATTAATAATAATATGCAAGTTTATTAAAATAATAACACAAAAATTAAATTTAGTCTTGCATTGGTGATCGAGAGGTCAGCGCGACTGCCTTGCATTTGCAGGCAGTTGCCCGGGTTGCGGGTTCGCGTCCCGGCCGATGCTATGACACTTAAAAAAAAATTAAATTTAATGATAAATTTAAAAATCCACTGTATTCTGATCTATAGTGTATATATTGCACTCAATACTTTAAATAATACTTTAATAGGTATGTTTCACAATCACAACAAAATGGTTAGTACATAGTATTTTTCGTGCAATAAAAGTTATTTTTTCTTTTTAATTATCTTTTAAATCAAGTAAAGATTTCCATGCAATTACTTCCACATATTCAAAACAAAATTTTTTAATATTAAATACCATCATCACGCTTTCTTTTCCAGTACTTCAGATTTGCTCATATATAAGCATTTGAGTCGTAGGAATAAGATTTCTTTTATTCCTGCATAAATACTATATCTTGTATTGGTGAGAAAGTATTCATTTATTATTAACACTCATAAAGCATATGCGCAATTAGAGTGAAAGGCTGATATTTGAATGTAAAAATTATTTTACCAAAAGTAATCAATTCAAGTTTTAAGTACTTGATCTATTTATTAAGTTCGTATTGAATAATATAAATTATATTGTTTTTTATTTAAAAAAAAAATTAAATAGATGTTTATTAATATATTATTTTTTTATATTAAAAAAAAAACGTTATTAATTTAATGGTAATTTTCATAAACAATTATTTATACTATCATCTGATACTACGGCTGATATCTTTGGTAGTGTTTAATTACAGGTCAATTTTTGGATGTTTCCTGTAATATTTCCATGATAATAACAATGATCCATGTCTCTATCTATGTACATTGTTTCCAGATGATATTCAACTATTTCCTTTTATTAGGTATTACTGTTCATATCTATATCTAAACATCGACTAGTTTGAAGTACTCAGCGTAGTATTTCTCAAGTTAATGATTATTTTTATTGTTATTATTTTTTATTTATTCTAATGAGTATTAATTAAGAAAAACTCATTCCCTCTTGTTCATAATATTTATTCAAAGTGTATTATGGCTTGTAATTTAAATCCATAAATCATTAAAAGTAACAATGTAAATAAATAGATATTTCCTAAAATATTTTTTTTTATTCTTTTTTTTGTCACCAAGCAATATCATGTTCTTTTTAAAATTAGATCATAAATTGTGAATTTCTTTTTTTATAATTATAACAAAGTTTATTATTATTCAATATGATAAAGTTAATATGTTATTTTATTTTAACTTAAATAATATACATATTCACTCTTGATTTATTTTGAATTTGTGTTTATATATTGTGACTCGGGTTTTGCATTACAGCTGAATGTTAAGTTTTGTAATGCCATAATCTTTTAAAAAAATGGTTTAATTTTTTTTATTAAATAAAATTTGTTGATTAATAATGATTAACTGTTTATGTAGCTGATTAGCCATTTTAGAATGTCTATTATGATATCCATAACTTAAAAAATAGTCTTCAAGTGTAATTTTATAAAGTCAATCTCATATGTAACTTTTATAAAATTTTAAATATTCAGTCATAGAGTTATTAATGACTTACCTTATGAATGGGTTAATTTTTAGAGTAGCAAAGCTTAAATAATATGAGACTAATTGTTATACTTTTTATTAAGTTCAAATGCTCAAAAAGCATTTTAAAACAAGTGTAAATTCAAACTAGGGATTAAATATTTAAAATAATTGCTGATAAAGTGTATTATTTAATTTTTATTTGTATTGAATTTTAGTTTAACTAAATAATTTTTAAATGTAGCTGATTAAAGAAAGTAATTTCTATAATTAATAACTAGTCATTATAGTTAAACTAGTATTTAAAATAAAGAATTTAGTAATAGGGTATGTGAGTTTGCTTGCATGTAAAAGTTATTACTTAAGAACTTCCTTTTAAAATTAATGCTCCAAATTATTTTAAATATCTTTATTTTGAAAAGATATAATAAAAATAGTCTGAGATCTTTAAAAATATCATCACAAGCTTTATTCAATAGCACATGGGCTCTAATTGACATTTAATGTCCAGGTCAGATATTATCAATTACCTTTCCTTAGAAAAGGAATATATATATATATATATATATATATATATATATATATATATATATATATATATATATATATATATATATATATATATATATATATATATAAAAATTGAACTTTTTTTCTATCTTTTTTTATTTAATAATGAACACTTGGCAGAATCTGCCTATTGAACTTTAATTTGCCAATTGATTTTATCATACAATGCTATGTATTTTTTTTCTTTTTTTCTGGATTAATAAAGTTTGTTTTTGATAAAAAAATATTGCTAATATATTATTTGATTAAACAATGCAAGTTTTTATTACGTTTAAAGAATGTAATATTTTTTATTTATTGTAATATATGTAAATTTGATAATTTAAAAAAAAATATTTAAAGTTGATGAAATTGTTAATGAGTTGTTTATAGTTTTATAATTGGCAGAAGATTTTAGAAGTATATTAATTATATCTGTTTTAGACATATGCCAATGAATTCTAAAAAAATAATCTTAACCTTTCATAAATTAGGTTAAATAGAAATGGATTTTAGTCGTCAATTAAATGTAATCATATGACTTGCCTTATATAAACCAGAGAAATAAAGAGAGAAGAGACACACCTAACCTATCCACACCTGACTAATTGATACTCCTACTTTCATCTCTTCAAGTTTAATAGCTTTTAACTAATTATATTTTTTTATAAGTTTAAAATCTGTATTGTTAAAAGTAATATTTATCCAGGCAATTTTTAGCTGCATGCTTTCAGCACTGTAAAGTTTCAACAAGGTATTTACATTATGGGAATGTTTATTGTGAACTTTTCAAGGATGAAATCATTTCCCTCTAAATCTGCTTCAGTAATAATTTAAAAAATATTTAATTGCGGTGAAATAAAAGTAACTGATATTCAATCAACCAAAAAAGATTGTGTCAGCAATCTTTTTTTTTTCACTTTAACGTTATGATAAATATGTATAAATAATTCTTGGTAATATCTTAACTATTTTTCTAAAATAATTTGATTTTTAGTATTATTTTATCAATAATAATTTGTAATTCAATTCAAATATTGTTTAAAATGTTGTAAACATTCGTTTATCATTTTCGTAATAAAAATCAAAATGAACGTAACTTTTTACTTTTTGGCAGCCATTTCCCTTTTTGACAGAAGTTGTACAGCCAATAAGATTCAAGAAAAGGTGGTGAGGAGGCAGTGCTTTGGTTTTGTTTGACATATATGGTCATTTTTATTGATTTTTTACTTGTAAAATAATTCTGAAGAGGGCACCATCTTACAGAACTTTTGATTTTCTTTCGAATGATGTATAATATGTATATGTGGGATAAAAAGTAGCCAATTTAGAGAGACATCAAATCTACTCATTTTTTTATGAGTCAGGCAATCAAACGGTTAATTATTGTGGTTAAGAGATAATGGCAGTAGTCTCTCCCTTACACTTATTCTAATTATGCTAGTGAGTCTTAAAGAGATTGTAACATAGCCTGTTTTTTATATTTTCTTATATCTTGCTAGTGAATCTATTGTTTGTTTTATAATATTTAAGCATGTAGTGCTTTATTAAGGAAAGCCTCTGTTGTTTCTCCTGATAGTTCTTCCTTATTTCCTGATTAGAGACAATGCCCTAGATCCTTATTGCCTTCATTTTATAGATGCTACTTTGAGATCATGTCATCATCCTATTTTGCCTTTGCCTTATTTTTAATGAGTATTATATTTGTTAAATACTTATTTTAAGCCATGTGAAATACACACTCATGACTTTATCATCCACAATTAACATTTTTAAGATACTGTTGAATGTCGGCCTTATCTTTATTAATGATTTTTGTTAATCTGAGTGTTTTAGATGTATAGGTTTTGTAGTTGTGCCTAACTAGCACTTTAAAATAATAAATCTGATAAAATAATTAATATTAAAATATTAATTGTATATGTTACCCAATAATATAATATACATCTTCAGAGTTCACCACTAAGTAAGGATTGGTAAGCTTATTTTAATTTAGGTGTTAAATATTTATACATAGGAACTGTATAATTGTGTGATTGAGAATTAAGTGTGAGAATTTATGGTAATTATTAAAGCTATAGAAGGATATCTACTGATTAGCATTGATATGATTTTTAAATTTGTAAAACATAATTTTCTTGATATTATTTTATTTTGTTCTTGGCATTTATATTGATAAAATGTTTGTAAAGTGTTAATAAAACAGCTTGATATTTTTAAAAATAATTGTCATTAATGTTAATTTTATTATTAACTTAAGTTCACTTGCTTTTTATCATCATCTGAACTTTTTCAGAAATCTAATAGTAATATTTATCACACAATTATATTTTTATATGTATTAAGAGTACGTGAATACAAAGAATTTAGCATGAATGTCACTTTGTTTAAATTGCATTTCTGATGTTAAGAGAACATCAAAGAAAAATATTTTATTTAATCAAAATAATTAAAATTATTTAATTATTTGGTATAAGATCATTTTAGTCAATTTCATTTATTTGGAAAACACTTGATTGTATTTATTATTAATTTGCTATGGTAAGATTGCTTGGTTTTAGTTCAAATGAACATTAAAAGCAAATGTATTTTGTATCATATTTTGAGTCTCCATAAAACCCTTTATCTACTTATGATATCATGAATGTTATTTTAGTGTATCTTATATTTATATAAGAAGAGAAGTTAGCTGGTAGTTGAAATTTAAAAAAAATTGCACAATATAAATTGTAATCACTGAAAACATAAAAGTTAGAAATTGTAAAAGCATATTGTTTTCAAAGTAAAGTAAAGAACGCTGACTGATCATGATAAACACTATCTGATGAAGGGGGACAACCTTGGATGATGGGAAAATTTGAATGCTGTCCTATACTTCCTGATAACTGACACCAATCAATGATCTAAGTTCTGTAGTTTTATATTTGCTCTATTAGTATGAATCAGATATGAAGGAAATGCAGTTCACTCTAGATGCAGTACCCACACTAGTGCAACTGCCTCTAATATAGACCTACAGATGAAAGGAATAACCTTGTAACTATAAATTTTCAAAACATTTATCTATGTAAATGGTAGTTGATGTTTAAAAATAAATTTTTCCATGTTTATTACTCTGTACAAACTAACTGTTTTCTAGAATAAAAGTTCTTTTTTTTTAAAAAAAAAGTAAAGTACTCCAGAAGAATAGATAGTTGTTTGTTTAATAAGAGATAATTAATTGCAGACATTTTGAAATGCTTAAGTCCTGTTTGTTTAATTAATAAAATAATAATGGTAACAAAAATTGTTTCACTTTTTACTAGTGTACCTATAAATGAAGCGATTCAAGTTTTAAAAATATTCAGTTGCCTAATTTTGCTGTGGTTTTGATTGAACACTGCTTATCGAATACATTTTTTGTTTTTGATGGGCAGATGTATAAACAAACATCAGGTCTAGCTATGGGTTCATCAATTTCTCCAGCATTAGTTGCTATTTTTATGGAGGATTTGGAAAATAAAATTTTGACTTTAGCAGTTAAAAAACCATCTATATGGCTGAGGTATGTTGATGATACCTTTGTTATTTGGCCTCATGGCAAGCATGCTCTTGATGACTTTTTTAATTTTTTAAACTCTTTTCACAACAATATTAAATTTACCATGGAAATAGAAAATAATAATCAATTACCTTTTTTAGATGTTTTGATTGAAAGAAGGGAAGATGGTTCTTTATCCCATGGTATATATAAAAAAACAACACACACTGGGAGATATCTGCATTTTTCCTCTCATCACCATCCTGCACAACTATTTTCAGTAGCAAAGACATTATTGAATAGAACAAAGAGACTTTCTGATGATAGCCATTTTCACCGGGACCTTTTTGCTACTAATAAAATGCTTCTTCATAACGGTTTTAATTACAACATTATTAATAGGGCTTATACATATCAAAAGAAAAAAGATTTTGATACATCAAAAATTAAGACAATTTTGCCATATATTAAAGGAGTAACTGATAGAATTGGTAACATTTTAAAGAATAATAATATTCACACAATTTACACTACTTATAAAAAAATTAGTGAAATATTTCCTCTTCCTAAAGATAAAATTGCTTTGGAGTGTCATGGTGTGTATGAAATTCCATGTAGGGTCTGTCCACATACATATATAGGACAGACTAATCGTAGAATAAATATTAGAAAGGAAGAACACATTCTGGCAGTGAGAGAAAAATCCAATTCATCAGCTATTTATTCTCATATTAAATTAACAAATCATGATATCAATTTTGAAAAAACAAATATTTTAGCAAAAATTGAACAATATGACCAGAGATTGCTAAGAGAAGCTATAGAGATTTTTAAAAGGCCCAAGAGCATAAATGAAAGGTGTGAGTTAAAGAAGATTAACAACATTTGGAAGAAACTATTGGAAGAGAAAATAAATTTTAAAACTTCTCAACGAATAGAATTTAAATATGAGGAGAAAGAAAACGATAAAAACGATTTTAAATCTCACATGCATTCTTATGATTTGAGAAAGAGGACGCTCTGAGGAAGGTACTTGATATTGTACTGAAACGTCAGCATTTAGCTTTTTCACTACACGGAATATCCCGCAAATAGTAATAATAATATGATATATATATATATATTAATAAAATTGTGTTTTGTCACATGATTTATATAACTTGCATTTATTGATATGTAACATAAAGAGCATTCCAATAGCTCTAAACAAGCTTATTTAATGATAAATGCTATAAGAGAAAGCATTTAAATAATCTTTATCTAGGATTGTCCCCAAGCTATGGTTCTCTTCAGTCAACTTTTAAATAAATGATTATCTTGAATTAGTTTTTTTTTAATCTGGTGTCCTAGCTCCTCACTGAAGAGAGCCATAGTTTGAAACCAGTGTGGAGCTGGGGACAATCCTAGATAAAGATGTTTTGAATGTTTTCTCTTGTAGCATTTATCATACAAAAATAAGCTTGTTTAAAGCTATTGGAATGCTCTTTATATTGTATATCATTAAAAACCAATCAACACTTAGACAATCCCAATATCAATATCAAACAACAATTTCTAACTGTTGTCAAGGTAACCTTCTTTTAAGCCACTGCCAATAATAACACACACAAGCATTTATTAAACATATATAAGATTTAGAATTATTTTAGTATAACTTTTACTTTAGAATTTAATTTACATTTTTAACTTTTTATTTTAGAAGTTTGCACAGAGGAATTTTTTAATATTTTATTAGAGTGTCAAGTATGGATAGATTACATAGATTGTACTCGAAAAGAAAATATTCTATATCCCTTATTTAACCCTAGGCCAAAAGTTTGCACTCAAACTAACATCAATCTATCTGATATATTAATGTATTCAATGTGGCCTGAATACAGCAGGACGATACTATACTATCAGGAATGCATATCTGAACAGCATGGTTATAGATAACAAATTGTCTCTCATCCAGTACAGGAATGTTATATCCATCTGGCAAGAAGAACAATAAAAAAGAAAACTCCATAGAAAGAGACTGTCTTTTTTGCCATCTTGCTAGCCCATTCCATAGGCTAAAGGGGTGATCCAAGAAGCAGGGAACATGTCTACTTCTGATGGTCAGTACAAAATGGGACTTATTTTGCCCAAGTGCGACATATCATGTGATTCTGCACATAGCGGACCCCCATGCTACATTTACTACTTACACCAATACATCCTATTCATTGACCCAATTTAACTGCGAAACAAATAACCTAAGATTTACTCTTCCTTAAACTAACATAACTTTACGAATCTATGCAGCCATTTACACCCGACTTAAATTTAACATGATTTAATTAAAAGTTTAGCTTAACAGAAAAAAATCATAATAAACACTTAAAAGAATGGAAAAAATAAATTAATGAAAATGATTTTTTAAAAAAAATACATTCAATAAAAATAATTATTAATAAATGATTTAGTTTGGTCAGATAGGAAATTCTATTGCTATAATTTAAATACTGGAAAAGTTTTATATTTAGTGTTCATGAATTATCTAAAATTCTTACAGTTTTAAAAAAACTGGAAAAGTTTTTTTAGAATTAAAGTTCATTAGTTAGAGTTCTTAACTGTTTTAAAAAGTCTGTATTTTCTAGTTGCTTGTAATTTGGAAGGTATTAATTCCCATGACATCCTGAGGAAATTGGTATGCAGTTATCCATTAGTCCTTTATTGTATCTGGTATTTTATTGCCTGCCCTGATGTCCTGGGTTCCACAATATGGGAAAATGCTATTTCATTTCTTTTTTAGCACAGCTGAAGGGATTGAAAGTGCATCTTTCAATACCTTCTCCTTCAACTCTCCCCACACATATAGCACATCTCTCTCCACACTAACACATATAACATATCAGTATCCTATAATTTATTTCCAAACTTTTCCTTTTATATAAAAATTTCAGATTGAGTGGACATTACATTATGATGATGATGATCCTTTCGTTGAGGTCTGTTTTCTGAGGAATTTCTTTTATTGGCTGTTCTGTTCCTATTGTTTTTTCTCTCCTATCTGATCTTTACTTATAAATTTTGAGATGCCCAAGGGCTAGTTTACTTTAACTAATTGAAAATAATCATTTCCATTTTACACAATAGCATTAATTAAATTATATACATTCTTAAAGATATATTTTTATCTTTAAATCTTTTAAGTTTTTATTCTGAAAATTTAGTTTTAAAATACTTTTTTTTCCTTAATAAAGTTTTCTTTTAATAATTTTTCATCTGTGCGAAAAACAAATTTTTATCTGCGAACTTTTATTTTTATGTCTAATTTTATTTATTAGAATGTAACAGCATGTGTGCCTGTTACAATATATATATATATATATTGTAACGGAATAGCGTAG
>JAQFVV010008809.1:0-22185 GCA_028023455.1 Epiperipatus broadwayi | reverse complement strand
ATATAAATTTAAGTAGAGAAGATCTCTGCTTTGTATTTTTACTTGAGATTTCCTATGCAGTCATTATTATATCTGATTGGCTGTCATATAAACATTTTTAATGCATTTCTGTCAATGGTTTCAGCCTTCCACATTATTATTATATCAACTGCTCATGCTTAATAAATTAATATATTTATATTGGTTACTATCAATTCATTGGATTTGAAAATTACTTTGTAGCAAATCGAAAGATTTCACGTTGTTTATTTATATATAATATTTAGTGAATTAAATGTGAAGGTGATTAAAGCTCCATGCTCTCATTTCAAAATGCTTAAGAATGGCTTATTTATATATAAATTTAAGTAGAAAAGAAGGTGGAAACCATCTTTTTCTCGTAAAATCTCTGCCTTGTGTTTTGACTTATATCTGATTGGCTGTCATATAAGCTTTTTAAAGGGACTTCTGTCAAAACTTCCAGTCTTTCACGTTATTAAAAAAATCTAAATAAGTTATTCAAACGAATATTTATTATGGTTTATGTCTAATTGTGTGTGCATCTAAACATGTATTCTTCAACAAACATATATGCATTAAATGTCCCTCCAAATAAACATATAATAAAATTCAAAATGGAACTGACCTATTGGAAAAGATGATGGGGTATTCAATATCCATAATATATGTGCATTTTAAACTCTATCATTTGTTAGACTATCCAATAATTATACAAGAATAATGATTCAAACATATTTTTTTAAAATTTATCTCCACTAGATTGCCGATATATTTTATCCAAGAGAGTTTAGTATCTTAATCCATTTTTAGAACGTTATCACAATGCATGGTTCTATAGCCTAGGAGTCTTTAGCAATCTGTATGTAAAATATTACAAACCACTAAATATTAATCTCTCAAAGGGTTTGTTTGACTTTATTGTCATTGTTTCATCTTGATAGTAATGGTTATTTGATCTGTTGTGAGGTAGTATAATCCTCAGAGGTTGGAGTATATGTAAGACCTACACAAACTTACATAAGATCTTGATAAGATAAAAAAATGACTCTAATACATATATTATCAAGATATATTAATCATTAAGATATATTAATAGGAGTGTAAGAAGTTTACATTTTGCATTTCTACAATACATAAATATTCAGTCTTTAAAGTTTTAATATTATATATTTTAATTTAATTAATAATATTATTGCTTTTTTTAATGCTTTGGATACATGCATATATGTTTATTTAAAATTTAAATGTGTATTTTGAAATGTCCAGTGAAAGCAAAATGAATTTTCTGGAATGCAATATTAATTGCATATTAAGTTGATATTAAATCTTAATTTGTATTTTAGCTTGCCTTTTGAAGTAGGTGTTAATTTTTCCTTTTTTGCCGATCATGTTGTATTGTATTTTGATATGGGTCTTCCTAAGTATGTACATTCTTTCCTTTTCCCTTTTATATTGCAAAAATGTTTATTAAATAAGATCTTTTCTGAAATAAGCAATATAAGTCTGAAAGGACACACTTCAAAAGAAATATAATGAAAACAAAGCATTTTTTTAATAATATGGTCTGTTGTCTATCTTGTTTTTTTAATGATGAAATTTCCATCACTGTTATTATGCAATACACTCAAGTTATTTGCCTTATAAAATTTATCAAGACATCATTATTATAGACAAATTCATTTTAAACATCAATTATATGTAACTTATTGTTTATTTTGGTTTTAAACAAGGCAAAACTCTCCAGACAGTAGTGCCACCCTGTGCCAACCAGAGTAATCAATGGATGCCAGAAGGCTTGTGCATAAAATCCCTATCTAATGCCTACTCATCCAATATCCCCAGACTAGTTTCTGGCTTGTGGCCTTCATCAGTGAGGAGCTTTGGATCTGAGAGCACTGCACCTAGATCTTATGATCTAATGCAACCCTCCAACAAACCACCTTTTATCTTTACTTAACTACAAAACTATGAGAATGAAATTGAAAACACAAAAATATTTTCAATCTAAGCTCAATAGCTTATATAGTCATATGCGTCTGAACTCAGTTCAGCACCCATACATTTTGGTGTCTTTGACTCTTTAACAACCATAGCCACCACTATCCTACTGTCCTATTAGGCAGGATTGGTGTTAAATCATTAAGCATCACATGATAACCATCTCTTATACTAGCACATAATTGTTTATAAACAAGGCAAAACTCTCCAGACATATATATATATAAATACAAAAGAAAATAATATGTTTGCAAAATGTTTTTCTCTCTCTCCTTTTTTTTTGTTTTAGAGAAATAAAAGGAGAAAGAATTGCAAATATACATTTTTTATTTTTTCATATGCCATAGCATCGTCCGGAAGCCGAACCCACAACTGTCTGCAACCAACTACTTGCTTGCAAGGCAGCTGCGACGACCTCTCGGCTAATAACACTTGACAAATATACATCTTTATTATGAAGTTAGGTAAAATATCAATTTTAATCCCTATTGATAGGAAACACATTCCCTTTAAAATTGAGCAGTTTTTAAAAAGAAAATGTCAAAAATAGAATATGTATGATTTTTTAAGACAAATAAAAAAGCATTCTAAAGTATTATCTTTTATATTTATGTTTGCAACTATTTTAACAATATATTATATATTGAGAAAATTAACAAAGAACATTGACTGGCAACTTATATATATATATATATATATTAATAATGGAGGGTGCTAGTCCGTCGAAATATCGGTATTTAATGGAAAATAATACACGGTGCAGCCCAAAAGGTTAAAATTTATCTACATCATACAACTGTAGAAAACATTAAATATAATATTACATTCAAAGATCAGCCTTTCAAGCTAATTGTGTGTGCGTCTTCTCCGAGTGTTAAATAATAAAACGAATACTTCACTCTACAATATAAGATATAGTATTTATGCAAGATATAGTATTTATAGTATTTATTCCTGCATAAATACTATATCTTGTATTGTAGAGTGAAGTATTCGTTTATTATTTAACACTCGCAGAAGACGCATGCACAATTAGCTTGAAAGGCTGATCTTTGAATGTAATACAATTGTATGCATAGCGTCATATAAAAATAAATGCTCATTTACTTAAATATAATATTATTAATCTTTATGGGGAGAAAATGTTTTATCGTTTACGAACTTTCGAAAAATCTTGCGTGAAGAAAGAAAAGTTGTTGTGCGATCTTATAATAAAGTAGTTCCAAAATGCTGCAGATTAAAGTTTCATTCCAACTCTTTTAAAATAAGAAACATTCTACAGGTGGTGAGGAAAAATTTTTTTATTTCTTTTATTCAAGATATTAGGAAGAAGTTAAACTATATTGATTGTTTTTTTACTGAGAGAACATAATAGCGTTAAGCAATATTATTCACCCCGTTCTTTGGTCTATTTTTGATAAAATTGTTTATTTTCGATCTATTAAAGATTCAGAATTTAAAACTTTGAAACAAAAAAAGAAATTTGCTTTATTAATAAGTAGAAAGAAAAAACAATTTACTAATAATACTGTGAGTGATTCACGTGTAAAAAATTTATCCCATCGTCAACTTTCTTCTGATGAAATTTCTCTGTTGGAGAAACGTTTTAATTATGCATTCGCTCCTAAACGTGTTCCAGTTGAAAATATTATATGCAATATAGAATCTACCTTAAAAAATATAGACTTACACAGCTGATCTTATTAGATTTGAAGTTTGTGATGTCTTAAAAAATATGAAACCACCAAAAAATAATTTATCTAACGGAGAATTTATTGCACTTCAAAATTTAAAAAAAGATGATTCTATTGTTATTATTCGAACAGATAAGGGTAATTCCACTGTTGTTCTTAATTGTTTAGATTATAATAATAAAATTGTAAATTTATTAAATGATGGAACTTATAAAAATATTATTAGAGATCCTCTGACATATTTAGAGAAAAAGACAAAATGTCTTATCAAACGTTCTAGTATAGATGAAGATATGAAAATTAAAATTTCTCCAAGAGAAGGTTCTTCATTACATCCTAAATTTTATGGTTTGCCTAAAATTCATAAACCTGAGATACCATTGTGACCTATTGTGTGTGCTATAGGTTCTTCCATGCATGCTTTGGCTTGATATATTTAGCTCAATGTTTACAACCATTGACAGACAAGATTCCATCAAGAATTAAAAATTCAAGTCATTTTATTTCTATAATTAAAAACTTAAAACTAACTGGAACTGATTTATTGGTTGGTTTTGATGTTTCTTCTATGTTTACTAATATTCCTGTTGAAGAAGCATTAAGTATAATAGCTCAATACAATGATTTACCGATTTTATTATTCCATTAGCAAAGCTTTGCCTTGAAAATACATGTTTTGTTTATAATTCTCAAAAGTTTAAACAAATTAAAGGACTTTCTATGGGATCTCCACTGTCACCTGTAATTTCTGATCTTTTCATGGATAATTTTGAAAGTCAAGTATTATGTGCATATACTAAAAAACCTTCTATTTGGCTTAGATATGTGGATGATACTTTTGTCATATGGCCTCATGGAATTGATTCTTTAAATTCTTTTCTTGCTTTTATAAATAATTGTCATCCAAATATTAAATTTACTATGGAAGTGGAAAATAATAGATCACTTTCTTTTGTAGATGTTTTAATTGCAAGAAAATGTGATGAAACATTATCAATATCAGTTTACAGAAAATTCACCCATACAAACAAATATCTTAATTTTAATTCTCATCATCATCCTGCACATATTTTTTTTGTAGCAAAAAATCTTTTCACTAGAGCTTATAATTTATCTGATAAAGAACATCTTTCTCAAGAAATAGAACTTACAAAAAGTATTCTGCTTTCTTATAATTATAATAAAAACATCATATGTAAGGCTTTATATAACATTAATACTAAAAAGAAAAAAGAGGATAGAATTGACAATTCCTCTTTTAATAGAGTAATTTTATCTTATATTAAAGGCGTTACTGATAAAATCAGTAGAAGACTATCTTGTTTTAATATAAAGACTACTTTTTCTACTGGCAAAAAAATTGGTGATTTTTTATATAAATCTAAAGACAGAATATTTTTGGAACACCAAGGAGTCTATGAAATTCCATGCTTTCAGTACTCAAGAAGCTATGTGGGTCAATCTAATAGATGAATAAATGTCAGAATTAAAGAACATAAAAATGTTTTTAATCAAAAAATTATCATGTTTAAATAGTCTCTGATATTAATGCCTATGAAAAATATATAATTTGTAAAGCATTTTGAATGGTTTTCCAAGCAGGCTTTTTTGATAGACTTCAATTTTTGTATAAAGAAAAAATATATGCTTCCATTGTTATTCTTATTAAGGGATAAAATTATCAATTGTATAAACAGAAAAAAACATTCACACACATAAAAAACAATATCAAAAATAAACATATAGAATAGAATTATAAATCCAACATTATAATTAAAATATTTTAAAGTAAAGTGATTATATTTCATATTACATTTTTAATAAAGATAGAACAAATTCTTAAATGTTATGTTTTGTGTGTATGGATACTCACATATTTAGATGTAGTAAAATTAATTGGTTTAGTTTCCTAGAATATTTATTAAATTATTTATTTAAAAGTCAACTTAAAATTAATTGAAGTAAATATCTGAGAACTTTAAAGTTTATGATCTATTTATTTTGAATAAATATTTGTAAGAATTATTTCAAAACCCAAAAAAGTGATGATGATGATTATTATTATTATTATTATTATTATTATTATTATTATTATTATTATTATTATTATTATTATTATTATTATTATTATTGTTGTTGTTATTATTATTATTATTATTATTATTATGTTTCAAAGCAAAACTTTATTGAGTCTAAAAAGTTACAGAGTCATATATTGATTTTTTACAAATGAAAAACAAATTACAACTTTCAGTATATAAGTCTTTATCTTTTCTGCATACTTTTTTTTTCTTCTTGTTTTTAAATTTGGTCTTCTATTTAGTTCAGTTTATGCTTGCATTTTTTTTTAAAGTTGGAAAAAATGCTGATGTTGAAAATGTCATCATCTATCTTATTGGTCTTTATATTTCATAGACTGGATCTCTGTTTCAAGTGTGACCATGTGGCTGCAAATATATCTGGTTGAGCTAGGATGCTGTCTCTTTTTCTTAACAGTTCTAGTTTTATTGAATATGTTGCTGGGTGGCGTCGAGGGTTATTGGCAAGTGCAAAAGTGCATCTGGTGCACCAGTAGGCATAAAGGCTGTATGTTGCTGCACGAATAGCAGGGTTGTTGCCTTTTTTAAATGTATTTATTATTTCATCAATTGAAATGATAGCCTTTCTGTATGTGGTATAAACATTGTGCGACGTATTGTTTCTAGGGCACTGCAGGAATGAAGAAAATGATCTTGTGTCTCTTCTTCTCTATGACATAGCCCACACATGGGGTCTATATTGGTATAGAATCTATGAAATCTAAGGAAATGGGTTGTGGGTAGAGCATTGAGATTAAGCTTAAGTAGAAAATCGAATAATTTTGGTTCTAACGACCATTTTCTGAATTGTTGCAGTAGTTGCCTGTTGTCTATTCCAAGAACTGATGGATGTAGATTGGGTGTCTGGTTTGGATGTAGTATATTGTAAATGTCCCAGTATGTATACTTGTTGTCATTATTGAGTGATATTTTGTTGTATATTGGCTTGAGTTCTTCAATCAGTGTGGATAGATATCCATATGAAGGGGGTGGTCTGTCTGTGGGTATTATACTGATTACACACTCCAGGTCTGGAAATCTTTTTATGGTTGCTGTTATTAGATTTACTGATTTCTGTGTGTAAAAAACACTGATTGTATGGAGTCCAAGTCCATTGCTATGTGGTGGTCTGCTCAGATTTTTTAAAGAGATTGCCACTGTCTTTCTCTTCCATATTAGTTTGTTACAGATTGACGAGATTTTAGATATGAATGTTTTTGCAAATTTGATTATAGGTGTATAGTATGTAATTTTTGTAATTATAAGTTGATTAAATAGTGCTACCTTTGCATATATTGACAGGTATGACTTTTCAAGTGAGGCTGTGATTTTTTCAGCATCTTTTTTTAATTTATTTTGAATTTTTTGCCTCATTCCATTGGTTCCAAGGTAGAATGGGAAACCAAGGAAAGCAGATGGTTTACCATTAAACATCTCTGTACAGTGCTTGCCTGTGTATATTGACCATGCAGCAGTTTTATTTGTGTTAATTTTTAAATTAAAATTTGAGGTATAATTCTTGATTATCTCTTGTAATATGGGGAGGTTCTTTTTAGAGGGGAGGAAAATGGTTACATCGTCCATATAGGCTATGCATGATATATTTAAAGCAGTGTTTGGAATTTGAATGCCTTTTATTTTTTTCTGTATCTCTATTAATAGAGGATTTATATATATTGTAAAGAGCAAGGCACTTAGGGGGGATCCTTGTGGGATGGATTGACTCGGTCTGAAGGCTGGTGATTTTTTTCCATTCAATGTGATGTGAATTTCACGGATGAGTAGCAGATTGGCTATTATATATAGTAGGGATGGAGGTGTTGTTGTTTTTTTCAGCATGTCTAATAATTTGGCTATAGGCACTGAGTCAAAAGCTGCCTCAATGTCTAGTTGAACTATAATTGGTGCATATTTCTTTCTTTTTTTTACTACTTCGATAATTGTTTTGTACATTAAGGCACCCTGGCCAATGGATGATCCTTTTTTGGCATATTGTGCTGATGATAACACAGGGAGTATGTGTTGTTCTATTTTTTCCTTTATCACTCTTTCAAGAATTTTTATTCCTAAAGGTCCCATTGAAATTGGTCGTAGATTAGATAAAGATGATATTGCTGTTGGTTTTTTGTTAAATGGAACCATTGCAATTGGGTATAGACTTTGTATGTTGTAAATTTTTTGGGATATGTAATTGGCTAGATCACACAGGTATTTTGCTGTGAAGTGACTAAGGTGTTTGAACACAAATTTGGGAATTCCTTGTGGTCCTGGGTGACATGTGTTTGTTATTGTTGCAAGTTGAAATACAATGTCAGTTGTTGTTATTGGTGTGTCTGTTTCAGGGTCTCCAAATATGTCTTCATTTGGTATGTACCCTCTCTGTTTTTGCAGTTTTTTTTGTAAAGTGTTGATATATTGGGTTTATCATGTTATGTCCAGCTGTTATAGAGCCATCTATTTCAAGTGCCATAGGCACTCTGACTGTGGATGGGTATCCCAATGCCCACCGTATGTATGCTCTGGTCCAAGTATGTTGTTGTGTAAGGCATATTTTTTTCTTTTTTATTGCTACATATTGCTTTAGTGTATTGCATGTATTGTTGTACATTTCTGTAAGTTTTTTAATTTGTGTTTGATTATCTGTAGTTGGTCTGGAAATGGTTATTCTTTTATGTAGTTCATCTGCCAATGCTAATAATCTGGTGGGGGGTGTTGAGTTGCAGGTAATATGATTGATGTTGAAAGAAAGTATATTGGTGAATGCTATATACTTTTGTACTGGATCGAGTGACATGTTTTGAAGTTTTTGGAGCATTATATATGTTTCTGAATATAAGAATTCAGTTGTTTGTGCTGGAAGAAGTATTCGCATAGTCTTTTGGAGGGCTATTGTTGTATTCTGTATTTTTGTTAGGTCGAGGGTGATGAACTGAGCAGCATGATCTGAGATTATAGATGGACAGAGTTCAAGATTAAAATAATGATGTAACATTGGTGAGTAGAAACACAAATCAATAAGTGACTTATATCTATTGTTATTAAAAGATATTGAGTTTGATGGGAGAAAGCCCTCAGCACTCATAAGTGGGATTGTTATTTGATGGATCCATTTGGTGACAAAAGTTTGGTAGGTCATGTTGAAATCTCCCAGGAGTATTATGGGATTTGGTGTTGCTGTAAGCATTGAATTTATTGTTGCTATTATTCTGGAGATGATGACAGGGCCTGGTGGTATATATACAAATACTAGGTTAAGTGTGATATTTTTATGATGGAGTGTTAATATGATAAGATTAGAGTCAATATATATAATTTTAAAAGAATCGAAAGGGCAGTTGTGGGAAATAATTATGCCTGTGCCACCTGATGGTGATGATGATTGCCTTGAGCAGGCACAAAAACCTTGGCTGACTAAATATTTTGATGGATCAATTTGAGAGCTGCTGTATATTTTTGTTTCCAAAAGCCCCAGTATGTGTGGTTGTGTTGTATGTAACCATTTTTTGAGATCAAAAAGTTTTTTGGTGGCATTTAAGCCTCTAATGTTGAGAGATCCAATTTTTATCTTCATGTTTTAAATAATTTTTTAACAGGGTATTGATTTTTATTTTATTTTTAATACTAAATTTTTGTTTATATTGCAGTAGATGGATGCTGATACATATTTAAGACATTGTTGGGTTTATTATCAGTTTTTCTTTCATTTAATATTGCTTCAGACTCTATACAGGCAATTTGTGATGAAACCGAACAGGTGTCCATTTGTTGTTGGCTTACATCCATTTCTATTTCATCATTTTCTAAATTGTATATGTCTGATGAGTTGTGCTTTTGGTCTGTTTTTTTTTGCCTTTTTGGATTCATGATTTCTTGGTGGTCTACCTGGCTTTCTTTTTCCCTCTGGTGTATTCTCTTGAATAGGTGGAAGAGGGGCTTCTATTGCATCCATTATGTTTGATGCAGTTTTGTTTATAATTGTAGTTTTTTTTATTATTGGTATCTTTATATTATCTGGATTTATATTTTCATTATATAACTGTGTGTGTTTACTTTCTGTTTGTTGATTTTTACTTGGTACACATTTTGTTTTATTGAGATGCTGATCCTGTGATGTAATTGCTGTATTTTGTGTTGTGGTTTCTTGAGAATTATTTTCGTTTGAATCTTGGATTTCTGTGTTAGTTTTTGTGTTATTATTTTTTTGGTTGGTCTTTGGGATAGGCAATTCTGCTCCATTATTATTTTTGTTTGTGGGTGTTTGAACCTGTTTTTTTCCGGTTTCTATTATTGGGTTGCCAATGGATGTAGTGTTATTATAAATTTTATGTTCATCACTGGGTTGTTCTGGGGAGAGGATTTTAGTTTGTTCACAGTGATTGCTTTTTGTGTTATTGCACTGAGTTGCTAGGTGTCCTCTCTGTCCACAGCCAAAACAATGTGGCTTTAGACCTCTTATGTGAAGAGAGAGTGTCGCTTCTTGATCTGTAATCTGTGTTGGAATCGTTGAGGCATCTACATTTTTATGTAGTTTTATTTTAAATTCAAAACGATTACTACATATTGGTATAGGTGTGTCTTTTAAATATATAGGCTGTAGGGCAATTACTTTTCCAAACGGGTTTATCATTTTTTGAAAATCTTGTACGTTGTATTTAAGATAAGTATTTTTAAACCACTCCAGTAATTATATTTTTCTGGTTTTCATCTATAATTACGAGTGCGTAATTATCAAGTGCTAAAATAGTGGATTGAAAACGTTCTTTTTGCTGCTGAGTATAAAAATCAATGGTTATATATCGAGAATTTGGATGGTCGGCGATACAAGAGATTGTTTCCCATAGTGCATTTTGCGTGATTGCTTCATATAATAAAGCTTTTGGGAAATGATATAATGAGCATTGATTATCGGTTACTGCGAGTACTAACGAAGTTGGTGAAAAAAACCTGCAAAATGTTTCAAATAACGTACGAGGCACAGTATTGCTGAAACGGTCCGTCACATTTTCAAGTGTTTCTTTTGTCCAGATTGCGGCTGGGGGTTGATTTTCCTCTTGAGTGTTTAGATCAAGATTTTTATTATCATTTGTGTTTGTTCTACGGAAGCGCGGTATTTGAGTTGGTGCTGTAGTATTGCTACTACTTTTAAGTACTTTTGCATATGAAATAGGCGATGTTGAAACTAACGATGTTGTTAATTTCGTATTGGTGCTTAATTCGCTCACGCTTGACTGGGCAGTAGCCATGATTTAATTTATTTTAAAAATATATTTATTGACATTATAAAATTGTACAGATGCATAATAAAAACACTTTGTTAATGTTGGCTCATCCATTGCTGGCGTTGGTCTGGAAAAAGTATGCAAGAGCCATTCTCCGCACTAGCAGGTTATAAAATGAGCAGATACGTACTATTTAGTTGGCATTGCCCACCCCTGCCAGTGCAAAGAATGACCCAATAATGCTAACTTATCAGCTGAGATAGATGTAGTATGAAATCAATGCCCCTCTAGAAGAATCTGACATGTTGCAACACAGACAACTTCTTCTACAATACACTACAATGTGGATATATCAGGTCCAAAATTCATGTAGAGTCTGTGGGCCATACTAGTAGGCTCCATGTATTATTAAACAAAAATCTAGAGGATAGTATCTTATCCTTGTCTTGAAGAGCTTTGAGCTTATCGCAAAATATAGCATTGGGATCCGGTGTTGGTTGTGTGAACTTTGTCCTGCACTTTGTGTACCAAAAAGCATATGTCAGGAAGATTGATAACCTGATTACTGTAAAGTCTCCAGAGAAGAGACAACCCCTGATGTCCAGGATTTTATCCACTGCTATAATGCAGTGTTGAGAGATAATTCTTCGAATACTGTTATAGCCTGGACATACATTTAACAGGTGATTAAAGGACTCCTCTCCTCTAGAACAGGCATGACAAATAGGGTCTATTTTATTTAGAAACCGCTTGTAGTATAAGAATGTATTAGTTGGCATGGAATCCATATTCACCTTAATGGAGATCAGACAAAAGCTCTTCCGATCCAGTAGCAGATATTTAAATATTGAGGTGATTTTATGATTGCTGCACCCTAGGTGAGCATAAATAACTGTATTAACAGGATTCAGCAGGCAATGTGCCTGCCAGATGTTGATTTTATTATTAAACCCTGTTATTGAGTGCCCGATGTATAGAGATTGTTGTTTAATAATGGCTTCAACCATGTATGTTTACGGGGAGGAGGTCTGTCAGTAGGTATTACAGTCTCTATAATATTTGATAGAGGGTATTTTTCCCCAGGTTTACTAAAAGTGAATGCCCTTTTTGGAAATTGATTGTCTGTATTGAATGGAGACCCATACCGTTCTGTTTCCTGTGAAACTGAAGTCTGCAGATGCTAATTGCAGTGGTCCGAACCTCTCCATAAGAGCTGACCACAGAGCCTCTGAATCTGTAAGGTGAATAATTTGGTAACTGACATTATTGGCAGGTAGTAATTTATGCTCGCCATAATCTTCATATTAGTAAGAGCAATCTTCCCCTTGTAGGAACAGGTATGTCCTTGACAGCGACTGAACCACCTTAGTAGCATTGCTTATGATGGATTTTTGTAGGCAGACAGACATAGCAGTCTGTGACTTGAAGATAGGAAACCCCAGAAAACACTGAGGTTCCGCTAAAAAATTGGATAGTATTTTCCTACCAGTGTTGATGCACCAGGATGACGACTTGTGAGGATTGATGGATAATTTATAATCTTTAGTATAATTGGTAATTATGGAATGAAGTGTCTTCAGATATTTACGAGATGGAAGAATCACAAGTATGTCATCCATGTATGCAAAAACCTTGATGTTTTTCTTAAGCCGGGGCACATATATACCTGGAAGCTGATCTAGCTCTTCAATCAGAGGGTCGATGTACTTTATGAACAAAAGACCACTCAACGGTGAACCTTGTGGTATGGATCTTGAAGGGCCAAATCCATCTGAGTAATGTCCATTTATGGAAATATGAATATACCTATTATTCAGGAGATTGTCCAATATCTGAATTATCTGTTTTGATATGTCCAACTGAGATAGCAATTCAAGAAGAATGTTGACATCTACTGTATCAAAAGCATTGGACACATTCAGCTGGACTGCCACAGGCTGGGATTTTCTGTTAGATCTAATGTGATCAAGCAGAATTTTCACTTTGCCAATTGCAGTCAGCACCGATGATCCCCTCCTTGCATATTGAGAGGCCGATATATCCTGTAGAATGGCATTCTGAATTTTTTCTTTTATTATACCCTCCATGACTTTAAACAAAATTGGTGTCATCGATATTGGTCTGATACTGCTAAGAGAGGTATTCTGACTCAAGTCAGTATTTTTTTTTTTTTTTTTAAAAAGATATTAAAACACACCGATATTTTTCAAAAACACTATTAATCTATTATATAATTCGATTTTTCCTGTATTATGTTTGTTTTGCGTAATAACAAGTTGGAACAAAAAGTAAAAAATAAATACTTACATCGGAGAACTTAAGGATTGCTTCTTACCTCAGCAGAGATTTGCTGCGGTCTCACTATTATTATTATTATTATTATTATTATTATTATTATTATTATTATTATTATTATTATTATTATTATTATTATTATTATTATTATTATTATTATTATTATTATTATTATTATTATTATTATTATTATTATTATTATTATTATTATTATTATTATTATTATTATTATTATTATTATTATTATTATTATTATTATTATTATTATTATTATTATTATTATTATTATTATTATTATTATTATTATTATTGTTGTTGTTGTTGTTGTTGTTGTTGTTATTATTATTTTCTTCTTCATTTTGAATGATGTTTCTAAAGTTTTACTGTTTTAATTCAAAAATCTTCACTCTAACAATTTGCCCATTTAAAATCATGATGGCCTCTTCCAATATTTCATGAATAAATGCAGAAACTCCAATGCATGATGGAGAATATTCTGTAATCCAAACATCATGTGATAACTAGTATAAAATGTGAAGTTTAAAAAAATCAGTCTTCTAGAAATTTTCGTTGCAATCAGAACCTAAACAGGTTCAAATTTTAAAATAGTCATTTTGTATTCATCTGCATGATGGCAGTTTAAGTCAGTCTGGGTATTTGCCTTTGCTAGGCAAATGACTTCTTCTCATCATGCTAAGAAAAATATGGATAATAACAAATATATCAAAAAATCATTATTAGTTAATTCATTAATTTTTTTATTTGAAAAAATCTTATTTATTATAGTCAACTGTTAGTGAGAAAATGGACAAATTGAATGGTGGAATACTATCTCATTATTTCAACAACAAATCACTGGATTTTTTCAATTGAAAGTAATGGGAAATAGCTGATATATTTGGAAAATTATATTTATTTATTTTCAAATAAATTGCTGCTATTTATTTTCCAAATTATTATAAAAATAATTATTTTTTCACTACAAGAAAGAATATATATTCTTAATAGTAAATATAGGGGATTTGAACTCAGACTTTCAAGCCCCTTCACTATCCACACTATCTTATACTACTGATACACATGGCCACACACATGCAGAAAAGATAATCGCCAATTTATTATTTCGTGCTGAACCAGCACTCATCAGTTGGTCCGGATTATCATCTTCCACACATTTATATATAATCAGTGCTCAGTTTATATTAAGATAGAAAATCCTCACACTTTAATGGAAAGGCTGCAATCTATTCCAACCTCCAACTCTTCAGTCATCCATACCATTGAAAAACTGATTGTAGTGTAAATTTATCATGTCTTAAATTATGAAAGGAAAAACTTTAAACCATAATTTTTTAACTCAAATGTACCTCATATAAACTTGATGCTTAGAGAAACTAATTTTGATTTTAAAAAGTAATAAAAATCTCTTTGTTATAAATAATAAACTATTTTCATTATCAGAGATATGATCCAAATCACTAGCATCATGTATTAAAGATCTAGAAATGAATGGATTAACTTCATATTTCAAATTAAAGAAGTAATGAACCTAATCTTTTAGATAAAATTATAACTTCTGTACAAATAAATTAAATACAATTGAATAAAACTACGAATTTGTATCAACTGCTTAAAGAATTGCATTAAGGTATATCCATGCTAACTATTTAAATAACATTCAAAGAATAATGGATTATGAAGCTACATATTTAAATGCCACTCCTAAATTGTGAATTCTAATAGTAAATATGAAACATAATAAACAGGCAAGTTATAAATAATCTTAAAAACAGATTAATGTGATAAATATTGATTATCTTGGATTAAGAAGTATGCTAAAATGTAGTTTGCTCGAGAATGCAGTCCTGATAAATACTCTGCTTTTCTGGTGCTAACATTTGTAGTAATTTTGCCTCATATAAAAAAAATATATTGGATATTTAACCATTGTGTATATTAGAGTGAATCCTTACTGTTCTTTTTTTTTTACTTTAGCTGCATTAAAATGCAACTAACTTAACTAATTTCTGTTTAGCATTTGTTTTCTGTTTTAAACAATTTAAAAATAAGATACAGCATATTAGTATTCAATATAAACTTAAATTGGTTAAAATCAAGTCTAAATAGTTATTTTTAAATATAAAATTTACAAAGCAAGATAACTTTAGGTTATTTACTTGGCAATAACAAATATTAAGCAGTTTGTATGTTTGCTTCAATATACTTTAACAATCACGGCTTTGCGATTAAAATAAGTGAAGCTTCTTCATTTTAAGCAGATTTATTCAAAATAGCATTTCAATTTTTTCAATTAATCAAGATAAATTAGCAGATAATTGTTGTTTCTCCTTTTACTCACTAAGCATAATAAAGGTCCAATGTGATTTTAATAAAGTGAGAATCCACCCTGAATGCAATAAGAAAATTGAACTTTATATAAGTTTTTTTTTGTTTTGCATAGTACATTCCATTTTTTTTAAAATTTAAATTGATTAATTTGCATACCACATTAATTGTGTGAGATTTTTTTTTATCTATTATCTAATCGCATTATTGGCAATACATTCTTTAACAAGTGAATTTTAAATGTTATTTTTTTTAATCTCTCACCCATATAAAAAAAACTACATGGGTGACATTGAAATGTAAAATACATTTTTATTTAAAATTCTTAAATATTGAAACAACAAAGAGGAAAGATTGTAGTTGTTTTTTGTTAAGCTATGAAGTATAAATAGTTCAGCATGTCCATGTAAATAGTACAGCGGATTTTGACATGGCAACACATTGATGGTCTTAACCTGTACCAGTTTTGATAAGTAACTATTGTTTGTGTTAGTTGTTCATATTATTTATTATTTAATTGTTCTCTCTTTTATTAACTTCTATTAGCTAGTTAATTATTTAGGGTTACTTCACTTCTCCATGCCTATTAAGAGAATATTATTGTTAGGGCTATGCTCCATATTCACATTTTTATTTTCTCTTTTTCTTTTATAATCAACAGATAGTGTTTTCAAGTTCTCTTTTAAATTTTTATTTCTTTCAATATGATCTCCCATCATATCAGCTTTGAATTTTATAATTTCTGTATCCATGTCCTTTGTCACTGATTGTAAAATTTTAACACAATTTCCATTTTTGTCTTTTGCTGATCTGTTTGATATAGCATCACTTGCCCTGTTTGTTTACTTCTGATTTCTTGATAGTTAATATCTCTTGGGGTTAGGTCACCATAGTATGTTACATTTCTTCAAATCATTTATCTGTCCCATATTTATTTTTTAAATGTCCTCCTGCATCTCTTTTATTCCATCTATTACATAAATATGGTTGCTTCCATACTTGGCTTTATTTGCTCCATCTGTCCATATATCTTACATTGATTTTGTTCAAGTTTTTGGTCTAATGGTTTTTCATCATTACTTTGGATCTGTTTTTACATCTCTAAATCCCTATGTTTTTGATTATCTTTCATTCTCTTTCCCATCTGTTTGAATCTGTGCTAATCATCTGCAT
The DNA here is from genome assembly GCA_028023455.1 of Epiperipatus broadwayi. NCBI lineage: Eukaryota > Metazoa > Onychophora > Udeonychophora > Euonychophora > Peripatidae > Epiperipatus > Epiperipatus broadwayi. Next base: position 5,382 of record JAQFVV010008809.1, on the reverse strand, counting down.
CATATGTAACTGTAAAATTCTGCATCACTTTCAAGAATTTTCATCTTCTTATTAATGTTCTTTTCTTCTATTTGTTTGTATATATCTCTGTCTGGATAAATCTTCACCATATCAGAAGGCCACAAATCATCTTCTTTCCCTATAAGATTTTCTTCTGTCTGGTTCAATCACTTTATGTTCCTCTTTATTCTTTCTCCTTTCATTCTGCATTTTATTAATCTTTAATTTTTTATACATAATAAACTCATTGATTTCAATATACTTGTAAATGGATCCCCCACTATCCACAAGACCATCTTCAAATTTGACACTTACTTGAATATCATATTCATAGCACAATTTGATTTGTTTACATGTTATTTTTTTATGTTACAATTACAATATACAGGAAAAAAAGTTTATTGTCCAATCAACTATGCCATTTATCCAATTCAGGCAAATGAAAATTTATAACAACTGAACAAAAAAACAACGCCCTCATCTTGGGAGAGTAAAAATGTACAAATACTCATCTCTAAATCTCTTTGTTTTTGAGAACAAAATATAATTGTCAATTGATATATCACTTACCTTTTTTCAGTCTGATATATTATTGTCTTATTTTATATGCAAGCAAAAAAATAATAATTACTTATGAAATATTCAAGGTTTCTTTGCTAAATTTAATCTTAATATTCAATTATATTATAATATTAATAATTATATAATAAAACAGGCAAAACTCACTATACGTATTGCCACACCCAGAAAGCTAGAGTAATCAACGGATGCCAGAAGGCTTGTGCATAAAATCCCCATCTAGTGCCTACTCATCCAATATCCCCAGACTAGTTTCTGGCTAGGTGTAGTGCTCTCAGATCCAAGGCTCCTTATTGATGAATGCCACAAGCCAGAAACTAGTCTGGGGATATTGGATGAGTAGGCACTAGATGGGGATTTTATGCACAAGCCTTTTGACATCCATTGATTATTCTAGCTTGCTGTGTGTGGCAATACATATAGTGAGTTTTGCCTGTTTTAAAACAATTATACACAAGCATAAGTAGTGGTGGTCATGTGATGTTTATTGGCTTAATTATATAATCAAGTATATTTGCCTTATAGTGAACCTGGACTTTAATAAACTTAAAATATAACACTATGTATGGATAAACCTATAAATATAAGGCATTTATTTGACTGATAAGTATTCTAATATAGATACATGCATATATTTAGTATAAGATAGACATAACTGTTACACCTTTCTACAATAGTAACTGTAAAGAATGGTGATTTTTAGGTCCTAATCCCTATTTAATAAAAATACAACCTCCACTGCAATAGCTCATTTTGACTTTGATCTCTATTTAATGTAAATAGAAATGAATCCTCCCATATGGATACATATAGATCTAAACTATTCAACAGTGGACTGTATATACTATAAGTCTGCCTAAATAAAATTTAATTCTTAGCAATTAAATGCAAGGCTTATTATGAACAAATGAATCCAATGGATACAATTAACTCAATAACTTAATACTGTCAATAATTATTTATTTTAATTATTTAACACTTGGATGATTTATGTATGGATGCATTACATTTAAAATAATTATTGCATTTCTCATTATTGTCATCATGTGTTTATTTTTTTGCATAATATTTACCTCAAATTTAGTTTAGATAGTACACATATTTTTAAATATTACATACTCAGCCTGTATTTTGCCTATCCCTCTTCCATATAATTAAATGGACTGATTTAGATCCTATGTGTGAGAGGTCATATTGACTTGAGGTCAACATGGGTGTGACAGTAATATTGGCATCGACAAGAGCTTTGAGCATTTCATCCTCGGATTTTCAATGATAAGAATGGCTGAAGGATTGGAGAGTGGAGAAGATTGAAGCTTGTATTAAAGTTTGAAGATTTTCTATCTTAATATAAATGGAGTACTGAAACAGTAAGATTTGTATTCAAATCTTAGTTTCACCTTAGTTCTGTCATCGTTCCACCTCTCACCCATTATTATTAGTTTACATAGGTCCTGACCTTGAATATTGGAATTTTTGGGTAATACTATAACATGTATGTACAGCTATTGAAAAGCATCGTATGTATGCACACACTCCAATGTTATCTATTTTAAAATAACGCACTGCAAATGATTATTAGATTTGTCTTGCGATTTAATAAAATCTAAAATAGTTTTATTTTAAGTGAAAACATATTTATTATTATTTAGGTCAGATTTATGTAATACTTAATTATAAATCTAAAAAGTTCTTTTAAATTGTAAAGGTAAAGATATTTTAAAAATAGATATTCCCCTGCTAATTAGAGTGCAAATCATAGTGGGAGGGGGAAAAGGTGACAGAGCTAAAAAGTATTCTTAAACTTATAATTGTAAATAAAAGGTTTGTTAAAAGCATTTCTAATTACGTCATGTAAGGTAAATTAAAAAGGTGGTCAGATTGAAATTGAAACTTCAACATGTGCCTCTAATGCATCCGTGACCTAAAGGGATATATAGCACAGACCAGAGAAACCGCTTGGCTGGATGATGCAGTTGTTTGTTGGATCTGAGAGATAAAGACAAAGAGAATAAAAGCAACAACTGGTTATTAAAAAAGGGTCAGAGCTATTAAATTGAAAAGTATGCTGTTACCATTTATTTCTTATCCAGATCCTAATATTCATTTAGCAATGTGCGAGGAGTAAGTAACTGCTGCACTTCCCTGGTCTGTGGCTATGGAGATATGGAGCTTCCCATAAAAATGCAATAAACTCGAACTTAGACTGCTGCCTGCATATTTCTCCTAAATGTAAATGCTATTCAACACAGAACCTTGGACTCTCCCATCAAGTGTGCACACTTCCACTAGTCAAAGGTAAAATGATACCCAAGATTAAAGACTGTTTTTGAACTCTAAATTAATTATATATTTTCTAATGTACCTTTTAAATTTCATCTTTCAAATTCCAAATGTAATGCAACTCTAACTAAACTTTATGTAGATCTGTAACTATCTGTAAATAATCTTATATTCTAATTAACCTCATAAAATAACCAATCTCTTACTCTCCTACTTGGGTATCTAAAATTTATTTGTATTAGTTAAATATTATATTTCATGCCCACATGATTTTCGAGCTGATGTTTTCTTCACATTATTTTGCAGAAGAGTTGCCCCTCTATTGCACAACTTTAAATTTAAATAAAAACCCGCATCTTTTAAATAAACACTCAGTTCGGGAATTATGATATTAATTCAACATGTATTATAATGGTGAGATCCTATGATTATTAGTATAGTGTATTGGCCACTTAGTGATCATTTTATTAAATAATATTATAAGTTATTTCATTAAGTTTTAAACCTGGAGTAGTATTGTTAGAGGAAGGGGGAAGTTAACAGTTTATCATTTACTTATTAAATGTGGGGATTGGAAATAAATTGAACATTTTAAACAAAAGCATAGCATAGATAAATGTATTTGCATTGTATATATGAATAAACTGCATTGGTTTATCGATGCCTTAAACTTAAAAACAGCAGAAACCAAATAGAGATTCCTTAATGTTTTAGTTCCCAAAATCAAAAGGGCATAAAGAAATGACCCTAATGGTAAATAACCTCGTCATGTGGTTGGGGATGGAAAGGCTATGACCTCACACCAAAACCACACTCATGACAACTCCTAAAGGGCACCAACCCAATGTTTGGCCATCCCTCTCATCTCTACATTTCTCAGTGGTCATCCTCTTATAAAAGCCGAATCTCTCATAGCTTGGCAGCATCCAAACTATCGCAGGTCAAGTTAATGATTAGTATAAATACCTATGCTTGGTCTATTTCCACTCCTCCACATCTGTTACTCTATTAATAAAGTATTAGTGTTTATAAATAATCAAAGAAATAGTAATTGCTAAGTTGTCAAGTGCACTCCTCATTATGACTCCGTATTGTAATCTCATGACATTCGCAACTTAAACATGAGGGATGAGATTCGGTCAAATGATAACTGGGTAGAAATAAATTACATATCAATTAAATAAGTGTTTAATTAATAATTTGCATATATCTATTTCTGTGTTGCGTGTCTGCTTAATTTTATAGAAATAATCTAATGTTTCATTTCATTATCAACTCTTATTAAGTATAGCAGTAGCCCTTAACCTTAATCATAATTTAGTTAAAGTTTCTTGATCTCCCTGACCACCGGGCCTAGAAAGATATTGCTATTGTTATGATAGATGCATTGTCATGTGAGTTTTGTTGTGAACGAAATGACTATGTTCAAACACGGTACAGTAAGACCTGAACCCACCTATTGCGCTGCTCATCGAACATGATGGTGGAATTTTGCAACATGTTAACAAGGCATACGAGTTCTTACCATTACAGTACTAATTGTATATATGTGTGAGAGATGGTGATCTGGACACTGATGAGTGCTGGTTCAGCATGAAATATAAATATTGGAGATCCATTTATATTTTCATGTGTATGTGGTCATGGGTATCGGTTGTATAAGATGGATTGGATAGTTGTAGGTTCTTGAATATATATATATCAAAATACAGTAAAATTCACATAAATTATATTATTTTTAGAAGTACTTTCGACTATACATCTTGTAGTCTTTGTCAACTATATAACATTGAATAATCAAAACAAGACAACCTTTCACAATACCCATAGTTCAATTCAGAATTCCCACAATTCTGTTATCTTAACATTTGATGATTGCTGATTCATTAACATTTGATGATTTCTCAAAATCAACATAGCCTCTTTTATTCATTATATTTGATCATAATAAATCTTATCAATATGGATTTAGGTGTGATTATAGAAATGTGAAAATTATTCAAATTGAACATTGATTTCAAGAAATCGTCAAATGTTAATGAATCAGCAGTCATCAAATGTTAAGATAACAGAATTGTGGAAAATCTGAATTGAACTATGGGTATTGTGAAAGCTTGTATCATTTTGATTATTCAATGTTATATAGTTGATAAAGACTACAAGATGTATAGTCAAAAGTATTTCTAAAAATAATATAATTAATGTGAATTTTACTATTTTGATATATATATATTGATTTATATATTACATATACAGTGGAATGAATATTAGACATCAAACTTAATTTATTATATATATATATATATATATATATATATATATATATATATATATAAAGATTAATAACTCAATGCTGGTTTATTGATCACTCAAAATTACTCTCAATTCAAGACACAAGATAGAGTTTTTGAAAAGATAAGAACAGACTGTCTTATCTTTTTAATTATATTTCCTTCTATAGGCAAATCTAAAGCACTAAGAAATGAGAACCCTATCTTAAAGACAAATATGGATCATCAT
>JAQFVV010008808.1:0-22196 GCA_028023455.1 Epiperipatus broadwayi | reverse complement strand
GAGGAATAATATTACTCAAAATATGTTTTATATATATTGTACCACTAGTGAATAGCATTACATTCATAATTAAAAAAAAAAAATTAAGATTTTTAAACTTTAAATTTTGTAAAAATAAAAATATCACATCATTTTGCTTTTAAAATATAAATATAGGGGATTTGAACTCATACTTTCAATCACCCTTCAACTATCCACACTATCTCATACAACTGATACACACGATCACACACATGTAGAAAAGATAAATAATCATTAATATATATATTGTGCTAAACTAGCACTCATCAGTTGGTCCAGATTATCATCTCCCACACGTATATATAATCAGTGCTCAGTTTATATTAAGATAGCAAATCTTCACAGATTAATGGACAGGCTTCAATCTACTCCAACCTCCAATTTTTCAGCCATCCATATCATTTGATGATGAAAGCATGGGATTTGGGCTTTCATTATCAAATTTGCAATGATATGGATGACTGAAAAGTTGAAGATTGGAGTAGATTTAAGCTTGTTTATTAAAGTATGAAGATTTGCTATCTTAATATAAACTGAGCACTGATTATATATATGTGTGGGAGATGATAATCTGGACCAACTGATGAGTGCTGGTTTCGCATGAAATACATATATTGGTGATTATTTGTCTTTTCTACATGTGTGTGATCGTGGGTATCAGTTGTATGAGATAGTGTGGATAGTTGAATGGTGCTTGAAAGTCTGAGTTTAAATCCCTATATTTACAATTAAGTTCCAGGTTTGTGAAGAGTGCCTGGTTTTCAAATTTTTAAAATATAACAAAACTATTTGTTAGAAAGCAAGTGTGTGTGTGGAGGGGGAATCTAAAATCGAATTAGAAGATAGATTTAAAACGTTTTTTCTCTCTCTTTATAAAAAAACTTTTATAAATGTATAAAATAAGTAAATGTAAAATCAGACTAAAAATTAGTCTGTAAGAATAAAATGTTTGTAAAACTTTCAAAAATGTAATTAATTAGTTTATAAGATTGCTGATTAAATTGTATTAATTAAAAACTGTAACCTATCTTATCAAGATTGTTTAGATGAATTTGAATGGATTAAGATTAAGGCAAATGTAAAAATCAGTTAATTAAAGAAATATAAAATTAATTAAAAGACAGATTCAAGTCAAGGTAAAATAAAACAATGAGAAAGTTAAGATATAAAAGTTATGTCTTGGCTATTGTTCTTCAGTCTGGTCTGCATTTTGTGATCAAGTTATTCCAGTCATCAATTTCTTATTAGTCCAGAGTTTGGGTTCTTTCTAAAGAATGCAGAATATTTGGAAATTGTAAATGCAGTAGTAAGTCAATTATTACTACTGCTGTCAACATTAATGCAGAGGCTGCATAAGTCATGAATTTGTCTGACAGGCTTCATGCCCCAAGCCTTCAGCAATCAACTGTGCTTGCCTGAACCAATGCCTAGATAGTGAATCGGTGCTGCCACTAATCTCTCTCTCTCATTATTAATCCAAAGATTGGAAGACAAGCCCTGGAAACCATCGATGGAGAAACAAAAGACCAACCAGTTGGAAAGCAAAACCAAACTGAAACCAAAAACATTGGACAATATGCACAAAATAAAAACCTGGGTAAATATCTTATAAATAGATGTGTGCACAGTTAATTTTAAATGAAATGAACTTTAATTAATGGACTATTGTATCTATAGCCTAAAGTCATATATATTTTTCTTATGTAAAATTTATTATTAGTTTATATTATATTCAATATATGTATGCGTAAATAATTAAATATTAATGTTTGCTTTAATTGTTATTTTGTCTATGTTCTCTTTCTCTTTTGTCACAGCATCACCAGTGAACTAGTGTGAGTTATTTTATGTGTTAAGTAAATATGCTGGACCCTGGACAGAGTGTGAGCTAGTCATGGGATATTTCAAGCTCTAGATTGTGGGTCTGTCATCTGAAGCATGCTGATTATATACCTTGTATTGGCTGGTACCTGAGGTTGATTCTCAAAACAAATAAAATGCTGTTAATGGCAGGGGTTTGAATTTAGCAGTCAATGTGGGCCACGGTCTGGAAATGTGATCATGTTATGCTTTGCATAGCTCGATCTGACTGGGTATCATTGATGGCTCTACTATCAATGGTATTCTCCCCTCTGCTTGAAGGACCAGTCCGTTCACATAATATTAAAAATATAAATTAAAAAATTATGTTAAAAGGGATTTAAACCCGTTTAAATAATAGCTTTTAAATGGACCCAGTTCAATATACTCTAATATGTGTGTAATTCTAATAGTTGTATGTATATGAAAGTTTTAAACAGAGTATTTTTTTAAAGATGTTTTAGCGGTAGTGTTTGGTTAGCTGTACTCCAGCTGCTAGAGGCGCTGTTTCTGTGTAAACACACAGAAATATCCAGAGTAGAGGCCAAAAAGCAGAAAATGCCTGTTCCATCCATTAGGTGGCGCTGTTCACATGCGTATGCACAATAACCTTCCACAAGCCAGCTGGCAGCAAAACTGCCCACCTGGTGATGCTGGTTGCAATGCGTAAGCCATGTAGCTTTCATCGTCTGCTACCAGCACTACCAAGAACCTATGTGTCACTGATTTCCATAAACAGATCTAGCTTATGTCATCTGCTACACCAAGATTCTAGCCCACTCTGTGGGTGGCACTGTTTCTCCACATTTCACACGGAAAAACTACGCGAAATAATGCATGCTTGATTTGTTTATGTCCATACTACTTAAAACGTAGATGCCCTATAATGTACAGGTGTGATTAAATTTAGAAGCCACAAGTATTTAAATATGCATTCCTACTTAATATTGTTACATTCTATTTCACCATCAAGCAGGCATTATTTCGTGTAGTTTTTCCATGTGAAACATGGAAACAGCACCACCCATGGAGTGGGCTAGAATCTTGGTGTAGCAGATGATGTAAGCTAAATCTGTTTACAGAAATCAGTGCCACCTAGGTTCTTGGTAGTGGTGGTAGCAGACGATGTAAGCTACATGGCTTATGCATTGCAACCAGCGCCACCAGGTGGGCAGTTTTGCGTCCAGCTGGCTTGTGGAAGGTTCCTGTGCATACACATGGTGAACAGTGCCACCTAATAGCTGGAATGAGCATTTCTGCTTTTTGGTCCCTACTCTGGATATTTCTGTGTGTTTACACAGAAACAGCGCCTCTAGCGGCTGGGGTACAGCTAACCAAAAGTACCGTTTTAGCAATTAATTCTAGGTGATAGAAATAATCATTAATATAAAACAATATTGTAAAGAATATTATGTGAGCCACTTTGTTCAATGTTTTATTGGTTTTAAGATTGAGCTAAAAATAAGTACATAATCATTAAACAGATGAACATTGAGTTGAACAGGCTTTGTAAAAATTTATATTAATTGCGAAATTTTCAATCCTTGAAAAAATTTGCACCCAAGTTTAAATGCCATGCTAGACCAAGTCAGTAGATCAGTAGTATAAAGTTTTTCGATTGTGATAATCATCACCATTGCCAGATACTATGTACTAAATTAGAATATGTTCTCTAAGAATTTCTGCCTCAAAAACTCGTAGATGGTTTTTTTCCTATGATTATTAGAATTTTTTTCTTTACTATTCTTTTTTTATGCTTTCTATAATATACTCAACTATATCTTTCACAATTCTTTTAACTATATTGAACCGTAGTCGATTATGTGCATTCGAATACCGGTCTCTTAGGCAGAGAAGAACATACTCAGAGAGTATGTATGCCCAAATGATAGCTATAAAGTATATAACTAACGTTACATTTCCAGGACATAGCTTCTTCTCGGCTGTTGAGTTGAACACCATGTCCAAAGCACTTTTTTTTGTTTGTGTATAAACACGGATGCCAGCTATCTATTCAAGGATGAATAAATAACGCACTTTGAGCAATGGCCACTAACTCAACGCCTAAATCCGCGACTAGCTCAGCTATTTGTAATCACTAATAGATTATACATAATTAGTGGTTAAGACTTGATAAAAGAATTGTAAAAAAGAATTTATAAAAAGAATTGATAAAAGAATTTGGTAAAAGAATTGATAAAAAGAATTGACCGACAAATAAAGTTTAATTTTAAAGATAATTTATTAACTAACATTTATTTACTAAATTTAAACATTCTAATAAAACACACGCATATTTTAAATTAACATTTCTAAATAGTTTAAATATTCCTATAGATTTAATAACAGAACACTCTAATTTAACTAATAAACATTGATATAATGATCACGCACATAGTAACTCATGCACACACATAATAATGATAATAAAGGACTACATAGCATTTGAAATTTAATCACACACATATCAATAGTTCATTTATGTATGATATCGAGTTCATATAATTAGACTCTTGGAGGATTCGCACGAATTAATGAAATGCCATGGCTATTACAGTATAAACGAAAATAAGCAAATGTTTTACCTAGGATTTTGAACGTAGATTTAACACTTTGTTTTATTCTTGTTTGTTGTTTCTTCCAGTATGAATGCTTCCAGCCGGCTGGGACGTTTCCTTGCTGAGTTTCCTGATTTTCACGATTATTACTATCGGAGACAAATAGATACTGATGGAGATTTTCTAAGATGTTAAGCTGACATTATTTCATGGGCAGATCTGCTGTTTTCTCGGACATCTGGGCTGGAGATAAACGTGCGTTCCCAAGATCTTCTCAACACTGCATTTTGTTTGTTAACTGCACAATTAATTTCTGAACTGCACTCATTCAATTAATTTGTGGAATGAATGTCCGATAAAAAAAAAGGTCTATTTATACCTGCACCTTGTTGTCTTTCTAATATCTCTGGCAAAGATCTGTTGTCAAATTCCAATGGTAATCATTTGATAAATGTGTTTTGGAAGATTGTTTAATTAGTAATAGCCATGTAATAAAACGTGTTGTTTTATTTTATTAATAGCCATTGCCGTGGTTTTAATGATAATCTTCTTTTATTTCGCATACATTTTATTTATTTACAAATCGCACATATATATGCACATATATTTTTAATACAATTTACTATTTAGTTTTAACATTATTTTTTCTTTAATTAAACTTGAATGAAAAGAGATTTGTACGTTTTAACTTTTTAAATTATATTTTTACGATTACTAATAAAAACTCTTTACTTCCTTTTATAACCCTTAGTTTCATTACACAAACCAAGACTCCCCCTCCCCCCTTTTGATTAATTAATTGTAGCTTTTTTTTTATTTCAAAAACTAACGCTAGAAAACTATTTAATTCTTATCTTTTTTCTAAAACAAACTGCAATAAACTCTTCAATGTTTAATTTTATGTTTTCTTTTATGAACGATTATTTTAATAATATAATTTTAGATAAAATTATGCCTATATCAATATAGGTACAATATATATATATATATATATATGACCCATCAATTTTTTTTTTACTTTCAAAATTTACTCAAAAGTAATATATTTTGTCTTCATTTATATTTTTTATCAGTATTAAAAATTCACATCATCTGCATAAGCTTTTTAATAGAAAAACTATTTTTGCTATTCCAGTCCCATTACCATGGATATGCTGGATTCAAAACATTAAGATGTTTTGGAATTTCTAGCCAATAACTTGATAATAAAATAAACATAAATAATGTTTCCTAGAAGAAAAGTGCATTAGATCTAAAACATACAGGTGCACTGAGTCCAAATGTAAATCCCGTCAGTCATGAAAGCCATATGCTAGAGACTATTCTGTAGCTATGTGTAGAGGAGAATTGAATCAGAAATATAAATGATTATCAACTAGCATATGTTGCTTACTCAAGCTTACACTAGGTGGCCAAACCTGATTTAAAAAAGTAGATTTTTTTCCCCAGTATTTATATATTATTCTTATTATCATTCTACACTTTTTAAAATCCATATCTGTAAAGCTTTCAGATTTTCTAAATATCCTTATTTATAGTAAATAAAATAAAATCATATATCATGTGACTTAATTTGATAAACTTGTAATTAAAAACGAAAATAAAGAGCATGGTAATAACTTTATTGATAAATGCTGCAAGAGAAAGCATTTTTCTAGAAAGTATTCCCACCCCCAGACTGTTTTCAAGCTATTGGCTTTCCTCAATGAGGCACTAGGATATTTCAGACACTAACAACTCAAAGCCAGAACTTATCTGATAGTTAACTTTTAAGTAAAAAATCTGAAATTTTTAGACACCTATATGTCTTCAATTATTTGTATAAAACTATACTCCTTATAAAACACTTTACCTGCATTTCTTCTAAATGTTATTTTAAAGAGTGGCATAATCTTTTTATCTTTTATTAAGAAACTATTTAAATATCACAGTTTTTCATTTTTATCATTGCATTCATAATCCATCAAGGTACTATTCTGTTTCATTATTTTCACTTTCACTATTCTATCTTGTTTTTACAATGCTATAAGTCCTATACAATGCTTTTTAAATGCATTCCTACTAGTTGCAAATAGTGTTATATATTCAGGAAATTTTATATAATAAACTTTTCTACTTTTATGGCTACTACTATTTTTATCCAAATATTAATCTGTAACAAATCGTTTAAATATATTTTAAATAAAATAGAAAATCTGTAAAAAAAAGAAAAAAAAGTATCTTCTGCTTTATATAGATGTTCAATTCACCCTCTCAAACGTTAAGCCCTTTGTGAATAAATATAACGTCCGAATAGCAAACAGCAAAGCTCAAATATCATAACGTTTAAGAACGGGGTTTGAACAGTTTGCATTTGAATTTTCAGCTAACGATATGCACTGGAATATTTTCAGATAATATAATTTCTTAATCTTTCCAATCTCTAACTTTCATTTTCAATAAATATCAATTTATTTTATTAAACTTTTAAGAGTGTTAAAACAAATACTGAAGTTTTTCCTCTTAATGTATCTTTTAACAATAGTCTCATTACTCCATTTGTATGAAATAAATCCGAACTTTTATTTTACTACCATCATTTTAAATCAATATTAATCCACTACTAGATTAAAGTCTCTCCAAATTTAATCCAACATTTGCAATAGTTTACTTTTTTAACACCACTTCCTTATCTTATCTATTTCACTAAGTCATTTGCAATCATTTAAGATCGAATTTAAGACTCGAATTTCCTGTCAATTATTATCTCTTTTAGAAACATATTCATCCCAGTTTTTTTTTCAGTCTCTTATTTCTCTCACCGACATTAATACCTATTTTTTTTCCACCCATGTATCTGCCCATATATTGTTGCATGGTTTGAAGCCTGTATTACTCTTTCAATAAAAATCATTCTCAGATCTATATGTAAAAATAGACAATCATCATCATCATTATCAACCATTATCAATCCACTGCAGGATGAAGGTCTCTCGAAGTTTAATCCATCTTCTCTGATCTTTAGCTTCTCTTCTCCACATCACCCCTGCACACTTTCTTATTTCATCCATCCATCTCACATGTGGTCTCTTTCTGGGTCTTTTACAATCTCTTGGAATCCAGTTTAAAATTTAAATTGTCCATCTATTATCATCTCTTCTATCAATATGTCCAGCCCAACTCCATTTCAATCTTTTAATTTTTTCAATGAGGTCAGTAACACCTGTTTGTTCTCTTACCCATACATTGCGTTTTCGATCTCTTCTTGTTACTCCCAACATACATCTCTCCATACTTCTTTGAGTGGTCTGAAATCTCTGTATTGCTCTTCTATTGAGTGTCCAAGTCTCAGATCCATAAGTAAAAACTGGTAAAACACATTTGTTAAAAACCTTCCTTTTCAAACACATAGGCATATTTCCTTTTAGTATCAAGTTATTTCTACCAAAAGCACTCCAACCAATTTTAATTCTATGATTATTTTCCTCCATTATGTTTCCATCAGTATTAATAATCTGACCAAGGTATTTGTAACTGTTAACTTCTTCTAATTCATCATAATTAATCTTTATTTTCATATTTTGAGCAAATCGATTAAACATTACTTTAGACGTTTTAACATTTATCTTTAGTCCTACTTTTTTACTTTCATCTGATAACTCCTGCAACATTTCCTGCAGCTCTGAAACATTATTTGCAAAAACAACTACAGCATTGGCGAAATCTAAATGATCTAAATAATCTCCATTTACTTTCACTCCTTTAGTTTCCCATTTTAATCCACAAAATATTTCTTGCAGCACTGCTGTAAAAAGTTTTGGAGATATGGAGTCACATTGTCTTACACCTTTCTCAATGTTGACTTTCCCAGTATCATTATGTAATCTAATTGTTGCTGTTGCATTTTTATAAATATTCTTTAAAATATGACAATATCCTGGATCTATACCTTGATGATCCAATGCTTTAATCACTGAAGAAATGTTTATAGAATCAAATGCCTTTTCATAATCTACAAATCCAAAACATAATGACAACTCATATTCATTTGTCCTTTCTATAACTTCTCTCAGTACCTAAATATGATCTACTGTACTAAAACCACTTTTAAATTCAGCTTGTTCTCTTGGTTGGTGGAAATCCAATGTTCTCTGTAGACGAGTTGTAATTATCTTGGTAAAAATTTTTTTATATAAAACTGATAAAAGACTGATAGGTCTGTAATTTCTAATATCTTCTTTATCACCTTTTTTAAATATTAATATTATTACTGCATTCTTCCAATCATCCAGTACATCTTTATCATTTAGACATTTGGTATATAACTTTGCTAAAAAATTTTCTGTTTCTTCACCTGCTTCTTTTAATATATCAATTATAAATCCATCATTACCTGGAGCCTTTCCTTTCTTCATACATTTAATTGCATTTCTCACTTCTTCATTTAAAATTCTGGGCAATTCAGAAGATGTAATAGATATAGGAGGTACTTGTTCTTTATTACTATATAATTCTTGATAAAAAATTTCTACCAATTTCATGATGTCATCTCTCTTTTTAGTAATAATTCCATCTTTTTTTCTTATTGCAGATATAAATTTTCTACCAATACCAAAATGTTGTTTTACATTCTTAAGACTTTTATTTTCTTCTACAGCTTTTCTTGCTAGTTCACAGTTATACTTTCTTATATCATTTTCAACTCTTTTCCGCACCATTTTACAAAATTCGAGATATTCAATTCTTTTTAATACATCATTTTTACATATCTTCATATTTCTTCTTTTCTTCATAAATTCTCTAGTCTCAGTAGAAATTTTATTAGTCAATTGCTGCTTTTTTATACCAGCTATCTTTGTTGCAGTTTTTAAAAGTGTATCAGTTATTTTCATATTAATTTCATTCAAATCTGAATCATGTTCAAAATCTACTAATACTTGAAACTGATTTGTAAGTTCTAATTTAAATTCATTAGAATGTTTCTGAAGATTAGGAATATCAACTGTAAATATTGTTTTTCTTAACAATTTTTGTCTTTCTAGTTTTACATTAACACGTATCTTCCACCTTACTAATCGGCGATCACTTCCTGTGTTAAATCTATTAAGAACATTACAATCTTGAAATATGTATTTCCTGTTAGTCAAAATATAATCCAATTCTGCTGTACCTTCATTTGGATGCTTCCATGTCCATTTTCTTTTAACATTTTTCTCAAAAAAAGAATTCATAATATAAAGTTTTTCTTTTTCTGCAAACTCCACAAGTCTATGTCCTCTCTCATTTCTATTACCATAACCAAAATTACCTACAGCACTTTCATCTTTCATTTGTTTACCAATTCTAGCATTAAAGTCTCCCATAACAATTTTAAAATGTTGTTTACTCTGATCAAAAGCCTTTTGTACATCCATATAAAAATCTTCTACTACTTCATCACTATGAGAACTTGTTGGGGCATAAACCTGAATTATCTGCATTTGGTATCTGCTATTAAGTTGTATAACTAATCTTGCCACTCTGTCTGATACACCATCAATCTCCACAATATTGTTCTTCCACTTTTTATTTATAATGAATCCTACTCCACTTGTATTTCCAATATTTGTGCCTTTATAATAGAATATATGTCCACTTTTTAAATCAATTGTCTCTTCACCTTTTCTTCTAACTTCACAAAGTCCAATAATATCCCATTTAATATAAGAGAGTTCTTCTAATTTTTTGCAATCTTCCTTCACTTGAAAGTGATCTGCAGTTGTAAGTACTTAAATAAAAAGTTGTCATCAAATGGCAGCCTGGGTCCACAATCAGTGGATTCTTAGCACCCTCTGCCTTCGGCCACCCACTGCTGCCTTGGTTGGTGACTTTACAGCCTCCTGGTATTGGAAAAATATTTATCATTTACACAAACATTCATTCTGCCTTATCAGGTACTGAGAAGAAATACCATGGTGTTTTTTGATCTTAAACTCAGAGGTAAAAAGCCAATAAACTCACCATGCTGGCTAATGCGTGTTGGTGAGCAGCCCATCCATGTTCGTATACTATATGAATAATCACATAGTAATAACAGCTGCAATGACAAGAACGTATGGAGTGGACATTAGGAATTTGCCCTGCTCAGTTTTTTTAAGGCCTCCAAGAGGAATCAAAGGGTCTTTTTTCAGTTAATAGCAAACTCCTTTCTGCAGCCAGAAAAAAAAATAGACAATACATCTGTTTAAAATCTTTTTTCAAACATGTAGGCATGTTCCTATTTAAATTTAATAACTGAAATACAGGCTTATTATATACCTGTATCAATATATGTAATATAGGGTATATGAGCACATACTTTCACACGACCCACCACTGCCCACTCTATCTCATAACACTGAAACACATATATGTTGAAAAGATAAATGATCACCAAAAAACACTTGAACACATATATATCGGAAAGATAAATAATCACCAAGACAAGTATTTCATGCTAAACCAGCAATCATCAGTTGGTCCATATTATCATCTCTACACATATATGCAATAAGTGCTCAGATATATATTAAGATAGCCAATTTTCATACTTTAATAGACTTCAATTCACTCCACACTCCAACTCTCCAATTGAAAATCTGATGATGGAATGCTCAAAGGCCACCCTGAGACTGATATGTATTGAATGGATTATGTCCTGTACATGAAGGGTCAGATTGACTTTAGGTCAACATGGGTGTGATGAGAATCTCAGCCTTAGGATTGCCTTTGAGCATTCCATCATCTGATTTTCAATTGGATGGACGATTGGAGAGTTGAAGTGTGGAGTGGATTGAAGCTTGTCCATTAAAGTATGAAGATTGGCTATCTTAATTCTGATCACTTATTACATATATGTGTAGAGATGATAATATGGACCAACTGATGAGTGCTGGTTTAGCATGAAATACATATATTGGTGATTATTTATCTTTTTGACATATATGTGTTCAAGTGTATCAGGGATATGAGAGAGAGTAGTGAGTCGTGTGAAAGTCTATGCTCATATACCCTATATTTAAATTTAAGTTATTGCTACCAAAAATACATCATACAAGTTTTATTTTATAACTAATATTTATTATGTTTCCATATATATTAGTGATCTGTACAGTGTCTTTGTAGTTAACTTCTTTTAATTCTTAATCAATATTGTCTTTTATATGAAACCTCTGATCTTTACTCTTTTTAGCATTTACATTTACTTTTTGCTTTTTTTTTGATAAGTCTTGCAACATTTCTTGAATTCTGAAACATTATTTGGAAAAGTAATTCTATCATCTAAAAACCTTAAATAATGTTTTCAATTTTTAGTTACTAATTTCCAATTTAATCCACAAAATATTTCCCATAAGGTTGCTATAAAATGTTTTGAAAATGTGGAAACAACCTGTCATTCGCCATTATCAATGTAATTTTTTTTAGTATCACTATGTAATCTAACCATTACCGTCATATTTTGATAATATTCTTCAGAATATGACAATATCCTGGATTTACATCTTGATTATCTAAAACTTTAATTACCATGAAAATGCTTATAGAATTGAAAGCCATCTCATAATCTCTATATCCAACGGATAATGGCACATCGTATTTGTTATTTCTTTCAATTTAAAATACTTATATATGGTATATTATGCTAAAACTACCTTTAAATACAACATTTTTTTAAGTTAGTTTGAGATTTTTTTTTTATAGATGAATCAACGTTATCTTAGAACATATCTTGCATAGGATTGATGAAAGATGTTCTTTATACTTTTTAGTACTTTTTCTTTTATCCTTCTTAAATATTAATATTATTACTGAATTCTTCCAACTATCTGATATATATTTTTCGTTGAACATTTGGTATGTAGCTTTGTCAACAATTTTTCTATTTCTTTACCTGATTCTTTTAAAATATCAATAATACTTATATATATATATATATATATATATAAGTATTATTGATATTTATATATATATATATATATATATATATATATATATTCTTCATAGATTTAATTGTGTGTCTCATTTTTTCATTTAATATACTTGACAATTCACAAAATGTTTACTTGTAAGGCTATACATATATAATATTTAAATACATGTACATTGTCTATATTAAACCTAATATAATTAGAAGGGACTTGAACTCAGACTTTCAAACTTCTTATAGCTATCCAATCCATCTTATACAACTGATACACATAACCATATATATGCAAAAAGATAAATGCTCTCAAATATATGTATTTTATGCTGAACCAGCACTCATCAGTTGGACCAGATCACCATCTCCCACTGATTTATACAATCAGTGCTCAGTTTATATTAAGTTAACAAATCATCAAATTTTAATGGACATGATGTAATCTCCTTCACTCTCCAACACTTCATATCATTGAAAAGCCAAGGATGGAATGCTCAACAAGGGCTTTGAGCATTCGATTCTTGGATTTTCAATGATATGGATGGCTAAAGGGTTGGTAGGTGGAGAAGATTAAAACTTGTCCATTAAAGTTTGAAGATTTGCTATCTTAATATAAACTGAGCACTGATTGTACATATGTGTGAGAGATAATGATCTGGACCAACTGATGAGTGCTGGTTCAGCACAAAATAATTATATTGGAGATCATTTATCTTTTTTACATGTATATTGTTATGGGTGTCAATTGTATAAGATGGAATGGATAGCTATAGGAAGTTTGAAAGTCTGAGTTCAAGTCCTTCTAATATATATATATATATATATTAGAACTTTTCTGCACACTTAATGCTTTATTATGTCATCCTTTTTTATGCCTTCTTTTTTTTTACTGCTGAAACAACTTTTCTTCCAATATCAAATTTTGGAACATAATTTTGAATTATTTTTTACTTGATAGTTCACAGTTATATTTCCTTTTACTATCTTAATTGTTTTTGCATCATATTACAACTTTTTTTTCTTTTAAATGGAACATTTCTAATATTTCATATTCATTATTTTATATATATTTTCCAGTCTCTTATGCAAAATACTGTTTCTTTAATAGCACTTGTTTATCTAGTTTTGCAGTAGATTTTATATTGACTAGCATTTCCTGTGTTGAATCTATTAACTACATTATAGTCTTCAAATGCATATTTTCTGTTCAGCAAAATGTAATCCTTTCTACTATACACCTCCATGTCTGTTTCCAATTTGATTTAAAAAAATAAAAAGAATTTATAATATAAAATCTTTTCCCCACAAATTTACAAATTTATTTTCTCTCTCATTTTTGCATTTATATTCAAATTTAACTTTATATTCAAAGTTTTAAATATATGTCCATGTTTACACACAGTTCTTTTATTTTTATAAATAATATTATATAACCTCTACACATTCTTTTAAAATCATATAAAGCTACAACAAAAGACAAATGAGCCCCCCAAGATGCATTTCATGCTGAATCAGCACTCATCATTTGGACTAGGTCATCATCTCTCATATATGTCTCTATTATATGAAGAGTATTTGTGAATAGTAATTTGTTAAATTTTGATGTATGAAAATTACTGCACCTATAACTTTGACATTATTCACTTCAGATAAATATCGTAATGATTAGATTATCTCTAGCACAGATATAAAGTTTAAATCTCAGTTAAAGATTAATATATGACATTTTAAATTAAACACACACACATATGAAGTTATTCACATTTCTTTTTCCCATGTGTAATATCTTTATAAATATATTAAACAATCTCCACACTTCAAATAAGGATAAATATTCCAGAATCTGACACTCTATTCACTGCAGGAAAGCTCATTTCTTCAGATGAAGATTTGCTTGGATAGAAATATGTCTAATCTATTATAACTCTATCTATGGAAACCCATCACCAACATTTTAACATTTTTCTAGTAGTGTCATAACTGTAAAAGAAAATAATGTAACCACAACATTTCTAAATCATAAATTACACTATCAGCACATGCTAATTTCACACGATCACCATTTCATCACATAATCACCATTTAACACATGACAAATTCTTGTAAACTGTTTTCTCTTACAGCCTTCTATAAGCCAATTGGTGTCTCCTCAATTCTTGTAATGTCTAGTTCCTATTTGAAATTAAAGCACTTCTAAATGCATCTTTTGTTATTGCACTAGATTGGGAGAAGGGGCTCCTGCCCATATGTCAAGTTCAGCCCTCAAAAGCTCTTGATACAGCTGGTAGATATTTTCAAATGTATATATATATATATATAATGCTCCTATGTAAAACTTTCGTTTAGACGTGCATGCTCAGTACACATTGAATTAATATTTAACTAAAGCAAAATATTTATTTTCTCACTTGCACTTTATCTCTTTAACTTTTATAATAGTTCTATCAGAAATGCAATTTTCCAATAAATTAACTATATTGATATGGTCTATTCGATTACATATTTAGACTACATCACTGAGAACTATTAGTTTGTTTTTAAAGTGATTTTCATAAGTAGACATATACTAGTAGAAATAAAACTAACAATTTTGTTTCATTATTATTATTTATATTTCATTTTATTAAGATCGTAACACTGAGTAAGATAAAGAAAAATTCACAAATTGTGAATTTCAAAAGAAAATGGACTAACCTATTTTTTTTTTTTTTTTGATAGGTAGAAATAGTAAATATATGTGCTTGATATTTCAGTTAATAAGTAAACAATATTAAGAGACACTATTTAAGAAAACATTCTGATTATAACAAAACTGTTGGGGGGGGGGGGATCTTAAAATAGAAAACTTGAAAAGAAGTTTCATTAAGTGACTGAAAGATTTCATAAAAAGTATAAATAAGTCAGAAAATTCTGTGAAAGTAAGATTACATTATAAAAAGAAAATTTGAAACCATTTTCTGAAGGGAGCTTATAAAAGATGTATCCTAGCTACTGCAAAATTAATCTGTCCAGAACATAAAAGAGAAATTCAAGAATATAAACGTCATGAATAGTTACAAGGCAAATGGAAAAGTTGGTGTTAAATGGGGAACAACTATTAGCTATAATAGTGTTACTTTATTTTTAATTTATAAAAATAGTGGGCCTCATTTGAAAAGAGAAAGTTGAAATTGGCCATCAAATTGCCCCTCTCCCCCATTGCTTAGGGATAAATTAATTAAAATTTTTGATCAAATATAATGGTCTAATACTTGTATCATTCATAAATGATGTGATAAATATTGAAATGGCTATTGGTAGAAAAAAATTTTTTCACCCATGCAGTAGATGAAAGCTTATTATTTTTACAATATAAGTTAATAAGCACTAAACATCACATGATCACCATTTCTTATGCTTACACAAGCTTTATGCACAAACCTTCTTGCATCATTTGATTACCCTGTCTTGCATTGGTGGTGCTACTGTATGAGTTTAGCCTTTGTGTAATATAGTTATTTATATACTCTTCCCATCATTCTGCATAAAAAAGTGTATCATGTAAATGATGCTGATATATCACATTGCTACATCAGGTGTCTGATGTAACTATACTTGGACAGTAAAAGTGTTACCATTTTTTATTTGAAAATGAACTTTTCATATAGTATTGCATATGCTGTATTCAAAAATGACATTAGAAGTTGCTGTTGTATTTTTTCTGATATCTTTAATTGTTAATATGAAATTTTAGTAGAAAATCACACAGATATTTACATAACCAACAGATAAACTTATTTTGACCAAATTTTATAACTATTCAACTGTTTCATTGATGCATACATTACAATATCTTTGTAAGCATTTGTGTGATGCCATGATCTAAAAATGTTCAGATAATAGAGGGGTTTAAACTAGTGCAACTCATTAATGGTAATATACCCATATTGAATAAGTCTCGCCAATTGAGTTTTTGCCAATAAATTTATTTATATTAAATGGCTGTCACATGATTCTATGAAAGTAAAAAATATCATTTATTTTTATTACTTGAGACTTCATAAGAAGTTTGAGTACCAGAAATACAATCACCATAATCAATTCGAGGATGCATTAACTGTGTTGTAGTATCTGAAATATTTAGTGATAATAATAATGATAATTAAAATCACTAATACATCATATGATCACTATTTCTTTATGTTTACAAAAGTTGATAAAACAGTAGCAAAACTGTACACAATAGTGTCACCTAGTGTAAGCTTTAATAATCAATGGATAAAAGATTGCGCATCATAACCTCTAACTAGTGTCTTCCCATCCATTATCCTTAGACCAGTTTTTAGATAAATCCAGGTGCACTTTTCCCAGACCTATGGCTCCATGCTGATACAAGCCATAAGCTAGAAACTAGTCTGAAGATATTGGATAGGCAGGCTCTGTATAAGGATTGAGATGCACAAACTTCTAGAATTCATTGATTACTAGAGCTTACACTATCTGTCACTATTGTAAGGAGTCAATTATTGTTACTGTTGTAATAATAATAATTATCATATGCCTTTCTCACTCAGGAGTTTATAAGAACAACAGGAATCTGTTTGATGGTCTACAATATAGATTCTGGCACTCTACTGCTGTACGAAACCATGGATGTTATAATAATGATGCAGTTGTGCTATGCAAATTAGGAATAGTGACAAATCTTGATGTCAAAATACAAATAATTAGACTATAATCACTTGCTATACATTTGCATATTCCAATATGCATTATTTCTAAATAAGATAGAATTATGATGGCTCAGGTTTTAGTTTTATGAAATATACTTCATACAATAATAGTTATTTATCTTCTCAAGTATATTGCATAAAAGTAAAACACAGATCATTATTGATTCTGTTTTGATTAGTATACAGCCATGTTGAAAAAGATTATTTTGATAAATATTTATGCTATATTAATATAAGTAGAGTGACTGCTATATTTGCATGAATACTTGACGGTATTCTATGGCTGCTAAAAGTTAACCCAGAATTCTTGCAATAGTAATGTGAAATATTTACTCTCTGAGATCATAACAATAAACATTATGATGTTGGTAAAAGTTATTTTATAAAAATTAATTGTAGTGCTAAATATTTATGCTATATTAATATAAGTAGTGACTGCCATATTTGCATGAATAGGTGACTGTATTCTATGGCTGCTAAAAATTATTCCAGAATTCTTGCAATAATAATGCTAAATAATTACTCTTTGAAACCATGATAATAATCATTAAATAGTTGGTAAAGATTATTTTATAGTAATCAATCATAGTCTCAAAGACTTGGACACTTAACAAAAGACCAATACAGATATCAGACACCTCACTGAAGTGTGGAGATATATGTATATTAGGAGTAACAAGAAAAAAAAATTAGGAAACTGAATAGCTACTGCTGATATCATTTTAAGAATCTGAAATGAAGCTGGGCTATACATATTGCTAGAACAGATGATAATAGATGAGTAGTTGAAGTTTTATTTGATCTCAAGAGGTTGCAAAATACCTAGAAAAAGACCTTATGTAAAATGGGAATGATGAAAATAAGTTTTTTGTTATGTCAGAAAAAAGAAAAGCTAGGGATAAGAGAAACTGGTTTAAACATGAAGAAAACATCCTGAAGTGGAATGATAATGATTGAAAGTAATGATTATGATGGTGCATAACAGAAAACAATCTATACTACAGCATATTAGTTCAAATAGTATAAAATAAATAAAGGATTGCTTTAGATGCTTTTGAACTCTCATCTGAGAGTAAAAGCATCAGTCTTGGTATGAAAAATTTATAGCAGTATTCAATCTGGTCTCTGTTGATTATTCATGCTTACACAGATATTTTTTGAATAGAATGATAGATCATGGTTTGCAGACCGTACTGCCGCCATCAGAGGGCGCGGCAACATCATCAACAACCGGCCTGAAAATGGCAAGTGATGAATTTTTTTACAAAACGCCTCAAAATCGACAAATAAAAATGCCTAAGGCAATATATGTACAGCAAATAAAGCGAAAACTACAAATTAAAAAAAAATGAAAGAAAATGCTAAAAAATTCAAATAATAAAACCAAAAAAACATGAAAATTCCATTACGAGCTATACCCCCCCCCCCAAATAAAAAAAACGCCTCAAAATCGACAAATAAAAATGCCTCAACAAAATATATGTACAGCAAATAAATTGAAAACTACAAATTCAAGCTTCAAAATGCTCCCATCAAATAACCAGTTACTTAGTCTTCAGTTACTATTCAAGTGTGTTTAAAGCTTCAAAATTCTACTAAAAATGATTGGAAGGACTTTGGTAATTATTTTTTGTCTATTGTTTTTTGATTATTTAAATATTATTTCTCAATTTAGATATGCTTCTCTCTGAATTTCCAGATTGTAAGGGGGGGGGCTGTTGATCCTATTTTTTTATAATTTGCATTTTATAGCATTTTCTGCTTATTTTTTATTGGTTACTACGTATTAATCTGTGTTACGTTTTGATCAGTTGGGGGAATTGCTTTTTAATATGAACTTAGATGCATATTTATGTTGAAAATAAATGATTTGATTTTTTTCATATTTTCCCCGCTTTTTTTGGCCGCCATGTTTTGTGAATTGTCAGATTGTAGAGGGAGGCATATCTCTTGATAGAATTTTCATGGTTTTTTGGTTTAATCTGTGTTGAGTTATTATATCTATTACTTAAATAATGCACAGCATATGTGCAAATAGTGTTTGATTTTTTAAATATTCATAAGATTTAGTACATTTTATAAAAATTAGTCTGTTGTTGCCATATTTAATCACTTAGTATGTATTAATCTGTGTTATGAGTTCTTAGTTTTAGAAAAGTCACTAAATGGGGGAAGGGGATAGTCATTTTGAAACTACAATCTGTGATTTAATCTATATAACAGTGAAAAACAATTTCTTGAACAAAAAAAAATGCAACAAGATAATTTTTCCATCTTCTCTTTTAAACTTACTATAATTCTATTTAATTACTTACTACGTATTAATCTATGATATGAATTCTTATTAGGTCTGTTACTTAAATAATCTTAAAATATTGATACCATTTATTACGTTTTGATTAGTGGGGAAGGGTCGGTAATGATTGCTTTTTGATTATTTAAATATTACTGCTCCATTTACATATGCAGTAATTTGAAAGCCAGAGAACAATTAATTGCTTTTCAATATCAATTTAGATGCATATTTATGTTTAAGGTAAATAATTTGATCCCCGCTATTTTTGGCCACCATGCTTCCCTCTGAATGTCCAGATTGTAGGGGGGGACTGTTGATCCTATTTTTTATAGTTTGCATTTTATCGCATTTTCTGCTTATTTTTTATTAGTTACTACGTATTAATCTGTGTTACGTTTTGATCAGTTGGGGGAATTGCTTTTTAATATGAACTTAGATGCATATTTATGTTGAAGGTAAATGTTTTGATTTTTTTCGTATTTTCCCGCTTTTTTTGGCCGCCATGTTTTGTGAATTGTCAGATTGTAGAGGGAGGTATATCTCTTGATAGAATCTTCATGGTTTTTTGGTTTTATTATTTGAATTTTTTAGCATTTTTTTGCATTTTTTTATAATTTATAGTTTTCGATTTATTTGCTGTACATATATTTTGTCGAGGCATTTTTATTTGTCTATTTAAGGGAAGAAATTTTGATTTGGGGGGGTGTATAGCTCATAATGAAATTTTCATGGTTTTTACGTTTTATTATTTGAATTTTTTAGCATTTTCTTGCATTTTTTTATAATTTGTAGTTTTCGATTTATTTGCTGTACATATATTTTGTTGAGGCATTTAAATGATTTGATTTTTTCGTATTTTCCTGCTTTTTTTGGCCGCCATGTTTTGTGAATTGTCAGATTGTAGAGGGAGGTATATCTCTTGAAAGAATTTTCATGGTTTTTTGGTTTTATTATTTGAATTTTTTAGCATTTTCTTGCATTTTTTTTTAATTTGTTGTTTTCGATTTATTTGCTGTACATATATTGTCTGAGGCATTTTTATTTGTCGATTTAAGGGAAGACATTTTGATTTTGGGGGGGGGGGTATAGCTCATAATGGAATTTTCATGTTTTTTGGGTTTTATTATTTGAATTTTTTAGCATTTTCTTTCATTTTTTTTTAATTTGTAGTTTTCGCTTTATTTGCTGTACATATATTGCCTTAGGCATTTTTATTTGTCGATTTTGAGGCGTTTTGTAAAAAAATTTATCACTTGCTATTTTCAGGCCGGTTGTTGATGATGTTGCCGCGCCCTCTGACGGTGGCAGTACGGTCTGCAAACCACGACCGAATGATATATGAGGGAAGATGTTAAAGGATAGAAGAAGCTTACAGTTATTATAGAATGAGATCTTTACAAAATATAAAAAATGATCTGGTGTCACAACCATATCACCGTGCAAGTGAATTAGCCTGGGCATCAAACCTTAGGCTCTTCTCAAATTTCATATTATTAGTTTGAATAGTATGAAGAAAGAAAAACATAGCTATGTCAAGTGTGATGGCTGAGTAATTAGCACAGCTTCCTTACAAGTAGTTGTCCTGGGTTTCGCTTCCTGGCTGATGATTTGACATATTAAAAAAAAACATGGCTATGAGGTGCATAAATACATTATTAACACCCTTGAATTTTAGCCTTCAATAATAAAGATAAAAGTCAGAATCCAATCTAAAGATGGGGATTTAATGGCAATAATATAACTTGGTAATCAGTAATTACTCAAACACCAGTAGATGACTCTGGATAAGATGAAGATGGCTGCTTTTATAAGCATATGAGTTAGCATGTGATACTGTTGTAAATATAATAATTTCAGTGATATGGTTTAGAATAAACAATTTCAATAAAATATTCAACATGTTTTTAAAAGAAACATCATAAATTTGAATAATTATTTGGCTTAATTCTTTTTCTTCCTTTAAAAAATGTCCTAGTCAAGCATTGGTGGACAAGAGATTAGCAACAGCTGCTTTACAAGCAGTTGCTCCGAGTTAGCAGGTTTGTGTCCTGGCTGATGCTATGACACATGAGAAAAAAAAAGTCCTATTCATACAGAGACAATGTATCCTATTCTTCAGAATAGATTTACAAATATGCAAACATTTTTCTTTCCTATTAGTTAATTCTTTATCCAACTCTAAAAAAAAAAAATCAGCATTTGTTTTGTTATTCTGATTTTGCCGATGATGGGGTTATTTTTGAAAATAATGATTTAGAGTTTTAGGAAAGGTTGAAAGAGCTATCAACGGAAAGTAAAAAGATAGAACTAAAGATAAATGTTAAAAAAAAAACTAAAGTAATATTCAATGGGCTTTCCCAGAAAAAAAAAAAGATTGACATGATGAATTAGAAGAAGTTAGCAACAACAAATTCACTGAACACATTATTAATACAAATAGAAATATAATGGATGAAACTAATCATAGAATTAAATAAACTTGGATGGAACGTTTTGGTAGAAATAACTTAATATTAAAATGAAATATTCCTTTGTGCTTGAAAAGAAAGGTTTTTAATAGATACATTTTACCAGTTCTTATTTATAGTTATGAGACTTGGGCACTTATTAGAAGAGCAATATAAAGACTTCACTTAATAAAATATGAAAAGATATATGTTAGATGTAACAAAAAGTGATCAAAAACAAAATACCCAAGGCAATGAACAAACAGGTGTTGACATCATTAAAAGAATCATTGAAAAATTAAAAAAACTGAAATGGAGTTGAGCTGGGCATATTCCTAAAACAAATTAAATGAATAATGTCTTAAACTGAGTCCCAAGAGACTA
>JAQFVV010008807.1:0-22207 GCA_028023455.1 Epiperipatus broadwayi | reverse complement strand
AGTTCTGAATAACAACTCTAATAAAATGAAAAGTAAATATAATGACATTTAACAAGAAAACAGGTTAAAATTATGAAAATAAAGATTGATTAATGTTAAGTACTTTCATAACAACTCATGCATCATAATCATAGTATAATGATGTGGATAGGAGTAAAATATAATAAAAGTATTGGAATGAATATATGCATGAAAATTTGCATGTTAATGAAAAGGATGAGTTATAAATACACTTCTCTTACAAGATAAGAGGGGTACTAAACTCATTTTCATTGATGGTGTTGGTATAATACATGGTGATGGATAAAGCCTTGTACCTCTCTTTTTATCATTGCACTTTGAAATTACTATATCAGCTGTGGAGATATCAAAACTATGGTCAGACATTATCTCACAGTTGAGAAGAAGAAATGAATAGACAGTATCCTTTCTAGCATGTTTGTACATATAACTATTAGAAAATGACTATTAATAAACAGATTCTTCAGAAATTTACTTTTTCTTTAAAGAAAGTAATTGATACATTTAATACAAAAAGAATATAGAACAAATAATTATAAGTTTGTCAAATGTTGTTTGGAAACTGACAATTATTGGATTTTACTTACAAACACAGCCTTTATTATTAATTTTTTTCTATAATGGATTAGGATCTATTAAGTTTTTCCAAAATTCCA
Source organism: Epiperipatus broadwayi (assembly GCA_028023455.1). NCBI lineage: Eukaryota > Metazoa > Onychophora > Udeonychophora > Euonychophora > Peripatidae > Epiperipatus > Epiperipatus broadwayi. Next base: position 21,530 of record JAQFVV010008807.1, on the reverse strand, counting down.
ATGATTAAAAATTATGAATTCTTAAATAATTGCATGTAGATAATTATTTCTTGGATGCTATTAAAAAACTAAGAATTATAATTTTAAGGATTTAAATAGTATTACTGTATGTGTGTAATTTTATAATATATAATGTTTTATTATTTTATAAAAGGTCTCAAAAAAAAGGAAAGTATAATTAAAAAATATACAAGAAACATATACTTATGAGTGTAATTTTGTTTTATCTTGGATATCACTTATTTGAACATTACATTAATTAAAAACATTTGTGGCCAAGGTCATATTTCTTATTTTATATGTTTTATTGATGTCTCAATGTAACACCATGTTTTTATATAATAAAGGTATCTAGATTACTTTTCTTATTTTTTTACCTATGAAGATTAGATAATCTATTTGATCATATTTGTGACATTGATCACCACATAAATAGTATTGTTTAGTTGAGTCAAATTTCTGACAATAATTTATTATAATTTTAATCATAATATAAGCTTGGTATACACATTATGTAATATTACCAGCATCATGGATAATCCAGTCAAATTAAAGTCATACTTTTATAGCAATAAGATATATAAGATAATGTAATACTTTTCTTTTTTATAAAAGATTTCAGTTTATGAGTTTCATTCCTAAATGAAAATGTTGTTTATACTTAAATTAATGATAAAATGCAATATTATCATAAATACGCTTATTGTTAATACTGGTGTTTTTAAATTAAATGCTTCCCAACCTTCTCCCAAAGAATGGTCTTGCTATTATATCATGTTTCTATATATCACACAAGTATTTATCAGTAAAATAGCAAATGTTTATTAAGTGCAATAGTACCATATCATTTATCTTTTTTTTTCAGAAACTTATCATAATTGTTAGTAAATTTATATTTTATTGCTAATAAAATTAGTTTTATATTTGTTAGTAGTTCAGTTTTTATCACTAATTAGTTAAGTCTAAACCTCTAATTTTTTTTCAAATAAATAAAGAATGGTCACATGATTTTATAATTTATTATGCATGGTTTAAGAGAAATAATGTTCTTCAATTTATTCATTTGTACCATGTTTTTAATAACATTATTTTTACTTGAGATAGGAATAGACACAATAAAACCCCTTCGATATTTAGACATATCAACAATATAATGATTTTTAAGTATAGCAATTTATTATTTGTCTGAAAGTTTGTAATGGTGGTATATTATAAGATGAGATATGTTGGACTATTTCCATCATTTATGAGTGAATGTTGAATGTATAGAAAATTTTAAACTTTATTTAAACTTTCCAAAAACAAACAACTTGTTAGTAATAACACACAAATAGACAATACAGGTTAGTAATTACACAACCTTTCGAGTAGTATTATTCTCCACTCTTCTTCGGGTGTTGCTGGCCTATATGTACAGTGACAATATTCACTTAGAAGTTCAGCTCACACTTTTAGATTCTTGAATATCGATTTTAAGGCAAATGCTCTACCAACTGAGCTATTCTGTCAAAGGTAACATATAGTAGAAATTTGATATATTTATATATGAGGGTTGGTTCAAATCTTCCTGAGTTCTTCAATTTTTTTTTGCTCTTATGAAAAAATAAAATAAAAAACTAATTAGTTTGAAATTTTCTATACACTCAACATTAAAGCATAAATGATGGAAATAGTCCAACATATCACATCTTAGCAATTTATTATGTTTTGTTAAAACTTCAAAATGATTATTCATTCTAATTAATAAGCATTTGCTATGTGTGTACATAAATAAAATATATTGCAAAGTGTTATCATTGAAGAAAGTAAGTCATGCATTCATTTGAGTATAACTGATATAAATATATATATATATATATATATATATATATATATATATATATATATATATATATATATATATATATATATATATATATATATATATATATATATATATATATATATATATATATAAAACAACAATAGTGAATTTCTGCAGTTTTCACATCAACATTATGCATCCAACCTACTATTATAATATGCAAATCGGAGTCACAATTATTATGCTTTCTCACAGTTTATTACGCTTCATTACAACTTTTTAACATTTCCTAGCACTTCATTATTCATACACATGGATATTAGAAAAAGTTTCTATGCAAGCGTCCATTTATGTATAATTTTTCCTCATTTTGATAATAGATATAAGTGGCATATGTAGATTTTTTTAGAGTAGCTTATAATAATAATTTAATTATTTATTTATGTATAGTTAGTTTGTACATGCTTACATAGTAAAATACTCTTTATTTACATTCACGTATATATAAATATGGATTACATTCACATGTATAATATCATCATCTTCATCACATTCAATCTTTATCGATCCACAACAGGATGAAGAACTATCCAAGTTTAATCCATTTTCTCCAATCACTGGCCTCTCTTCTCCACACCACCCGCTCTACTTCGTTATTTCATCCATCTATGTAATATGTTGTCTTTTTCTAAATACCTCATGTGAAATGGATGAATGAAATAACGAGGTTTGGTGGCATGATGGGGAAAAGAGAGGCTAAAGATCGGACAATATGTATTAAACTTTCAGAGACATTCATTCTGACGTAAATCAGTAATAATGATGATGAAATATAATACATGCATATATAGTCCAGATCTTTATTTTTCAATATATATAAAAGTATACATTTTAGTTTAATTTAATTATGCTTATTTGGCCTAAAAATTTTGAAACGGTATTTTTTATTCATATTTTTATAGAGTTGACTGCACTTTCCCAAAATGTCAAATTTTTGTCTGTTTTTGACGTTTAATTTTTTTTAGATATAACTAGTCTTTTCCGGTTTAAAAACAACCAAAACATATTTAGAAAAAGTATTAATAAGCTGTAAGTGCATAAATGTATAATTAAAGTGTTTTGAAAAAATCAATATTAAATATATTTACAAATCCATCAGATATCACTTTTAAGAATCTAATTAATTTTATATATTTACGATCGAATTTATGTTAACTATATACTAACTTTTAATTGATTCAAGTATTAATATATACTTTCTATTTAATTTTCCATCTATATTTTATTGTTATAATTACTTCCTTTTTAGTTAGCTGCTCTAAATATAAATTTGCTGATATTTAAAATTATTGGTGATAGACGTGCATTTATAACAGTGTAATTAAAAATAAAATTAATCAATCGTTGAAATTGCAAACTCACATATGTACTAATAACATTAATTCATTTATTAAATTTAATATTTTATTACTCCATATTTTCAAAACTATTCAATTGACAAGAATAAGATTCCAATCAGTTTTTGCATATAAAAGAACGACTGGATTTTAAAAATAAAAAGTGGTGTCGATAAAATAAATGTATCTTTTACCTGAGTAATCTAGTAATAACTGAAATATTGATAAGTATACACACATATGACAGCAACAGTTTTAAACTTATTAGGCAATAATTTGTTAAGTTATATATATATAATTTTAATACATGTATATTTTACGTGACCACACACAAGTGAAAAAGATAAATGATCTCCGATATATGCATTTCGTGCTGAACTAGCACCCATCACTTGATCCATATCATAATCTCCAACACGTATTTGTATATATATATATATATATACAAATACGTGTTGGAGATTATATATATATATATATAAACTAAGTGCTGATATATATATATATATATATATATATATATATAATCAGCACTTAGTTTATATTTAGATAGCAAATCTTCAAACTTTAATTGACTGCCTTCAATATACACACTCCAATTGTTCAGCCAGTCATACAATTGAAAATCTGATGATGAAAGACCCAAATCCCTTATTGCTGACAAAACTATTGTAATGCCCTTGTTTACTTTTAAGTAATTTTGATCCCCATGCATAGGATCTTAGCCATCCCTTCTTAAAAATCAACAAGGGCATGACAATAATATTGACAACAACAAAGCCTTGGGTTTTTCATTATCAGATTTTCAATGATATGGATGACTGAAGACTTTGAGAGTGGGTTATATTAAAGCAAGACCACTAAGGTTTAAAGATTTAAAATCTTATTATAAACTGACTGACCAGTGATTATATATGTAAATGAGAGATGATGGTCTGAACCGATTGTTAAATGCTGGTTCAGCAAGAAAATACATATATTGGAGATCATATATCTTTTACACATGTGTGGTTATGGGCCTCATATGTATAAATTAAAGTAGATAATTGAAAGGAAATTTAAAGTTTGCATTCATATCATTTATGATTACATCTAACAAGTATCTAAATTATAATGATATTCAATCAATATTACAAATTCATATTGTATCCTGATTATACTTCTTTGTATTTAAATGGCTAATCTCCGATACATGAGGGGGCAAAATGATTTAAAAGTCATTATGGGCATGTCAATAATATTGGCAGCAACAAGGGATTTGGGTCATTCATTATCAGATTTTTAGTGATTTGGAAGGTGGAAAAATTGGAGGGTGGAGTAGAATGAAGCCTGTCCATTAAAAGTTCAAGAACTGATATCATAATATAAACCGAACACTGATTATATATATGTTTGAGAAATGAGGTTCTGGACCAACTGATGAGGACTAGTGTATAATAAAATACATACATTGGAAAACTTAACTTTTTCAAATGTGTGTCCATGTGCATCAGTTGTATAGGATAGAGTGGATAGTTGAAATGAGTTTGAAAGTCTGTGTTATGGTCCATTTCTTGCAAACATGCATGAGCTGACTATAGCTATTTTTATATGAATATATTGAACATTGTAGAGTTTATTGCAATTAGGTTTAGTTTATTGTATTTATTTTAATTGATTTATATATATATATATATATATATATATATATATATATATATATATATATATATATATATATATATATATATATATATATATATATATATATATATATATATATATATATATATATATATATATATATATATATATTAACAGAGGTAAGGTTTAAAGCCCATTCCAATGTCAAAAAGGATATTAATTAGTCGAGCATATGTTGATACCTTTTAATGTATATGTCAATATACATATGAATTAACCAAAGCAATCTTGGGGGGGGTATCTTGGCTCAATTCGTTTTAATGGAGTGTGTTCAGGTATATATATATATATTGTAACGAGCACCGACGTTCGTTACATTGTTGTTTTTTTTTATTAAACATGAAAGTAAATTAAAAAGTTCGCATTTAAAAATTTTCTTTAAGAATTAAAAATTGAAATTAAATATCATCTTAAACTCTTATATATTAAATCGCACAGATAATGAAAAATTATTAAAATAAAACTTTATTAAAGAAAAAGTATTTTAAAACTAAATTTTAAAAAGATTTGGAAATAAAATTATATCTTTAAATTTAACTTTAAATATATCTTTGATTTGGAAAACAGGTTAATTAATCAGAAATGGAAATGATAAATTTAATTAGTCAAATGTAAACCAGCCTTGGGCATTTAAATGTAAAAACATTGGTCATATAGGAAAACAATAGAAACAAATAGCCAATGAAAGAAATCCATCGGGAAATCGGACCTCAGCGAAAGGATCATCACATCGATGACATAATGCCAAGTCAATCCTTCGAATACGTATAAAAGGAAAATTTGGAAATTATTAATCAGTGAGTTATTATGATTATTACGATGTGACAGATAGATGTTAGTGCGGAGGTGCGGGAGAAGAGATTGAAAGACGCACGTTCAATCCCTTCAGTTGTTATAAAATGGAAAAATGAAACATCGCTTTTCTTATATTCAGAGGACCACAGGATCATCAGGAAATTTAACGCTGGATTTCAAATGGCAAGCAACTGTAAAAGATGAACATTTTAAACCATAAGAACTTTATAAATAATGAACATTAAATTAAGACTTTCCAAATTTAAATGACTGCAATATTATCCTATCTGACCAACTTAATTTATTAATAATGTTATTTGATGTATTTCTTTTATATATATATATATATATATATATAAATATAAAAGGAAATGATATATATATATATATATATATATATATATATATATATAATCATTTCCATTTATTTATTTATTTTTTTGTTCTTTAAGTTTTATCATGATTTTTGTTTTTCGTTAAATTAATTATATAAATGTTAAACTTAAGTCGGACGTGAATGGCTGTATAGATTTGTAAAGTTATATTAGGGGAGGGTAATCATAGGTTATTTATGTTGTTGTTAGATTGGGTCAGTGGATTGGATATATTGATGTAGATAGTAGATGTAGTTGGAGATTCGCTACTGGCAGAATCATTTATATTTACGCCGCACTCACCCGTTTGCCTATGAAAGGAATTATAAGACGGAGAACGCAGTTCCTTTCTATGGAGTTTTTTTTTATTGTTCTTCTCATTAGATAGATGTAATATCCCGATCTGATGAGAGTCAATGCCTTCTCTTAATCCTTTTGGTGCTGTCGTATTCCGTATTACATTGAATACATCGATGTATCAGATGAATTGATGCCAGTTTGACTGCGAATTTTAGCCTAAGGTTAAATAGGGATATAATATTTTATTTTCAAATGCAGATCTATGTAGTTTATTCATACTTGATCCTAAATAAAAATGCATTAAATTTAAGTTGTTTATAGACGCTTGCATGGATTGGTTATCGGTGAATTGTGTTTCGGGTTTTCATATTTGATCAAAATATATAGACATTCGATAAATAATGATACCATACGGGGAGTATATAAAATGTATTTATTCGGATGTATTCTAAGTTATTGGTGACAATGCAAGTATCTTATGCTGAATACTAGAGGGTTTCTTATATTTCCCTATGCAATTGTCAGTAATCAATAATTTTGTATTTTGATCATTTATGTTTATTTTGAAATGTTTTTGACCATTGAAATCTATGTAACTGATCTATAGCAACATATTATAACAAGCTTTTATAATCCCATCTGTGCGAACTTAATTAAAATGTAAAATTAGAATATAATAGTAATTAAATGTAAATTAAAGTCAAAAATCAAAGTTAAAAATAATGTTAAATATTAAAATGTAAAACTAATACTAAAATAATTTTAAATCTTATATATATATATATAAGTGCATAAATAAATGTTTGTATGCTAATTACTGACAGTGGCTTATTTTATTTATTTTTTAATGTTGAAATCTAATTAGATAAGATATATTATTAAATCTCTGCTACTCCCTGAGCTAGTGACATGGGCTAATGACTGGAATCAAAATTAAAAAAAAAATTTTTTTTGACTTACGTATCTGCCTACTTTATAAATTTTTCTAGGTTCAAATGCCTAGATGGCGCCCTGTAGTGCAGTTTACGTTAAGTCACATTCTCCGGATCGTTACAACTGGTGCCCAACATGGGGGCTGATCTTTAATAAACCACATATACCCTGAGCAAATTTTATCAAAATGAAATATTTTTATCTGTTTACATATAGTCGTATACTTTAAATCTTATAAAAGCACTGCCAGAATGAAATAGCACATATATTAAACACTAGAAAGTATAAATAATTTTAAAGTGTATTTCGTTAAAAAGAAAGTCAAAAGGTTGCGATTGATATTTTGTTGTTGATATATATATTATGCTTTTATGTGTATAGGTGCTCACAGCCACGTAAGTTTATGATCGAAAATGTGGTGCCTTACGATGAGTACCTTTGGGAATTACTTCAGTGTAACCCTATGTATGCATTTCAATCAGTCATAAATAAGTTGGTGGTATTTATAATTGTGCTGCAAATATACACGTTTAAACCCATTATTTCTTAAAACGTATTTAGTTCAATGCAACCTTCTTAAATAAATAATTTAAATAACTTGCTTGTCATGCCATATGGAAAAATAAAATGTATAAGAAAAAATAATAGAACTCTTGTGGGGAGGAGGTGAACATAAATGGTCCTTGGGAAAGCGATAGTCAACATTTTTTTTTGTATATAGTCTTTTTGTAAAATTATTAACCGGATGTTTTGTAAATGTCTTCATCAATCGTGTACCGTAATTACTAACCCTAAGCAAAATATTTTTAAAAAAAATTTATTTTTTTTTGACTTACGTATCTGCCTTATGTAACGAGCACAGACGTTCATTACATGGTTTTTTTTTTTTATTAAACATGAAAGTAAATTAAAAAGTTCGCATTTAAAAATTTTCATTAAGAATTAAAAATTGAAATTAAATATCATCTTAAACTCTTATATATTAAATCGCCCAGATAATGAAAAATTATTAAAATAAAACTTTATTAAAGAAAAAGTATTTTAAAACTAAATTTTAAAAAGATTTGGAAATAAAATTATATCTTTAAATTTAACTTTAAATATATCTTTGATTTGGAAAACAGGTTAATTAATCAGAAATGGAAATGATAAATTTAATTAGTCAAATGTAAACCAGCCTTGGGCATTTAAATGTAAAAACATTGGTCATATAGGAAAACAATAGAAACAAATAGCCAATGAAAGAAATCCATCGGGAAATCGGACCTCAGCGAAAGGATCATCACATCGATGACATAATGCCAAGTCAATCCTTCGAATACGTATAAAAGGAAAATTTGGAAATTATTAATCAGTGAGTTATTATGATTATTACGATGTGACAGATAGATGTTAGTGCGGAGGTGCGGGAGAAGAGATTGAACGACGCACGTTCAATCTCCTTCAGTTGTTATAAAATGGAAAAATGAAACATCGCTTTTCTTATATTCAGAGGACCACAGGATCATCAGGAAATTTAACGCTGGATTTCAAATGGCAAGCAACTGTAAAAGATGAACATTTTAAACCATAAGAACTTTATAAATAATGAACATTAAATTAAGACTTTCCAAATTTAAATGATTGCAATATTATCCTATCTGACCAACTTAATTTATTAATAATGTTATTTGATGTATTTCTTTTATATATATATATATATATAAATAAATAAATAAATATATATGATATATAAATATATATATATATAAAATCATTTCCATTTATTTATTTATTTTTTGTTCTTTAAGTTTTATCATGATTTTTGTTTTTCGTTAAATTAATTATATAAATGTTAAACTTAAGTCGGACGTGAATGGCTGTATAGATTTGTAAAGTTATATTAGGGGAGGGTAATCTTAGGTTATTTATGTCATTGTTAGATTGGGTCAGTGGATTGGATATATTGATGTAGATAGTAGATGTAGTTGGAGATTCGCTACTGGCAAAATCATTTATATTTACGCCGCACTCACCCGTTTGCCTATGAAAAGAATTATAATACGGAGAATGCAGTTCCTTTCTATGGAGTTTTTTTTTATTGTTCTTCTCATTAGATAGATGTAATATCCCTATCTGATGAGAGTCAATGCCTTCTCTTAATCTTTTTGGTGCTGTCGTATTCCGTATTACATTGAATACATCGATGTATCAGATGAATTGATGCCAGTTTGACTGCAAATTTTAGTCTAAGGTTAAATAGGGATATAATATTTTATTTTCAAATGCAGATCTACGTAGTCTATTCATACTTGATCCTAAATAAAAATGCATTAAATTTAAGTTGTTTATAGACACTTGCATAGATTGGTTAACGGTGAATTGTGTTTCGGGTTTTCATATTTGATCAAAATATATAGACATTCGATAAATAATGATACCGTACGGGGAGTATCTAAAATATATTTATTCGGATGTCTTTTAAGTTATTGGTGACAATGCAAGTATCTTATGCTGAATACTAGAGGGTTTCTTATATTTCCCTATGCAATTGTCAGTAATCAATAATTTTGTATTTTGATCGTTTATGTTTATTTTGAAATGTTTTTGACCATTGAAATCTATGTAACCGATCTATAGCAACATACTATAACAAGCTTTTATAATCCCATCTGTGCGAACTTAATTAAAATGTAAAATTAGAATATAATAGTAATTAAATGTAAATTAAAGTCAAAATCAAAGTTAAAATAATGTTAAATGTTAAAATGTAAAACTAATACTAAAATAATTTTAAATCTTATATATATGTCCATAAATAAATGTTTGTATGCTAATTACTGGCAGTGGCTTATTTTATTTATTTTTTAAGGTTGAAATCTAATTAGATAAGATATGATATTATTAAATCTCTGCTACTCCCTGAGCTAGTGACATGGGCTAACGACCGGAATCAAAATTTAAAAAAAAAAAAATTTTTTTTGTTTGACTTACGTATCTGCCTACTTTATAAATTTTTCTAGGTTCAAATGCCTAGATGGTGCCCTGTAGTGCAGTTTACATTAAGTCACATTCTCCGGATCGTTACAATATATATATATAACATGTAAAGAATATTGTAGAAAAAATATATTTAACATATAAACTTTATTGTATCTAATTTTGTTTTAATAAGATAACAAAATTTAGAGTAAAACAGCTTTTGTTTTTGTATATGGAATGCTGTTAATATAAATCCTGTTAAAGTTATATTTCTTAAAGTATTTTAATGAAATTGTAAATTTGATTAAAAATGTGCTAAAAGCTTTTCTTTCGTAAAACAAAAATTAAAGACAAAGGAACATGGATCTAAAATCATAGTGTCCAGGACTGATGAGGTGGCACAGGATAAAGTTTAAAATGTGGATCATTTGGAAGAATGTTGGGAATTAAGGCTTTAGGACAAAAGAAAGCTTAAAAAAAAATTTAAAAAAGAATATAAATAAAAAAATGAGAATAAAATGGGGTCTATTGCTTATGATTTATATTTGATATTAAATAGAACTTTATGCTGATATCATAAGTGCCAGTGCCACCAATTTTCTGATCTATGAGATTGCAAGAAAAAAAAATATGTTGCCAACATGATTATGTTGGAGTGAAACAGTAGACATGCTAAGTTTTCACTCCCACAACCTCACAAAGTAAATCAAAATGATCCATAGTCCAATGATAGTTCAAATTTCGGGAATCCTCCCTTTATACCTCTGCTGAATCATTCATTTGGACATTCTATTATTTCTTCAGAAATAATAAACAAGAGACTTTCTTGATGGGAATTTTTTATGGCTCCTGATTTACTAAGTAATCTTACATTATTTATAGATACAGAGAATCTAATTTCCTAAGATCAAAAGTTAACCACCCTTCTTTATTTCAAATGTAAATGTATGAATCTTATTAATCTCAAAGCATAACTTGTATTTACATCTGTTATTTTTTTTATATTGTACTGGTCAAAACATGTTTATCCATCTAACATGAGCTGAACCTCATGAAATGTACTTCAAACCCAGTCAATCCCAAGATTTAGGTCAGGGACCAGCATAAACTCGAACCCATTCTCTAAGCTCCAGGTCACACACCTAATGGGTAACATAATAATGATGGCACATGAGAATTAATTTTAAATCTGGCCCTCTAGCAGAGCGGAGAAGATAATGAACCATCTATTAACTAAATTAAAATATGACTTAACTAAAATATATATCCATGACTGTATGTGTGGAAGTGGAGAAAAAAAGAAATTCAAACAACTCAAATAAGTTAGACAATAAAAATGTAGTTTAATATAATGACAAATTATTATACATACATTTATAAATTAATTCTATACATTAGTATGTGCATAAATGAGCAAGCAGTAGATGATTACATAGTGTCATTCATGCTATTATTTCTCATATGCTCTTTATTAGCTAAATAATATATTATAAATAAGCACACATCTTTGGTGGGTCCAATATTAAGATGCCAATCGATTATTAAAAAAAATTACATAAAATTGTTATTAACACTTTTATATACGGTTCTGAACCATGGTGACTAACATTATTTTAGGGAGCATTCCAAGATTCATTACACATATAATACAAACTATTTTCATGCCATTATGGTCATGAAAATAAATAAAATACATTTGAAAACACATTTGATTATATGACAAAATACTTAATGAAATTTTTTTTAATTAGCGCTGGTAAGAACACTTTATTTTCCCCTAGGCATATAGATACTCTTAAATACAGAAATATGTTACAATGGTGGGATTGTATAAGACTGAAATAAATTTAATTAATAAAACTAGAAGTAGTTGACATTTATATATATATATATATATATATATATATATATATATATATATATATATATATATATATATATATATATATATATATATATATATATATATATATATATATATATATATATATGAACATGAATGAAATCTGATTCAATTGCGTTAACGAAAAAAAGAAATTTACTAAGCTTTTAAGTTTCATTAAACGTAAGGTTTAAATTTCATTATTATTTAAACAGAATGCGTATGTCAAAATACACACGCATTTATATGTAAAACAGATTTTTTTTTTTTAATGTTTATCGATTTATTTTAGAATAATTCTTATACCGCCTGTTTTTAAATTCATTTGATTTAAAAACAAGCTGGCTAGCTAATTGCATTCCTGTTGCTTTTATTTTAATTATTGTAAACAATTTTAATAGCGGAGATTTGATTTTTATGTTGTTGTTTTCATTTCAATAAACCCTGGGTAGAATTCCTAGTAGATTGAGCGGGAGATTAATATTTGCCCTGCCTAAGGCGAAGAAATTGAACAACCAGGAAAGAGTTTTGTGGGAAACGGAGCAACGTATAAATAACCTCAAAAATTTGGAGGGTCAGTTAATCCATTTTTTGAGATATAGACAAGTGGTTTTCTCATGTGAAAGTTATAGCAGCGTGGACATTTAAATTTCTTAATTAAAGGACATCAGCTGTTATTAAAGACTTTCACTGGCAAAAATGAAAAATTCTATACTTGTTATCACCACCCGAATGGCTTGATAACTCCACAAAAGATGGATCCCGGACTTCCAAGTTTGCTCCAGTAATGCCTTGAACACCTAAAAGAAACTGGAATATCTTTACATCTATCTTGCTGCTTCAAGAACCTGAAAATGAACTTAAGTCAAAGTGTACATTCTACGTGAACATTGCTTTTACCGAAAGGTAATTATTTTCGTTTTTATTCTTCCCAGGGTAAATTAATTCTCATTAAATCTCTGCTCAATCTAACCACACATATGTATTATTAAATCAATATATCCCATATTTAATATTTGCTGTGTTTTTCAATATTTTATGGTGTGTCTTAGTATCTTTGTTTTAAGATTCTAATTTGCTTTCCGTTTTGTTTATTGGAGAGTGACGAGTGAGTTTTTTATTTTATGTAAGATTTTTATAAATGCTTTGGCATTCGTGCTTTTAAAATGCTTACCTGTAATTATTTAGTATTTAATAATTAATTAATTTTATACTCTATGTTTGCCCTCTTGCTAAACCTCCAAAAGTCTTTTGGCTGACGACTTTATTGTCTGATTTTCGCAGGTGGAGATTTCATTCTAAGATCTTTAAAGGTGGAAATTAGAATTGTGTTTTCTTTGTAATTTTATAAGTCGTCACCAGGAAGATAAAATTTATTCTTTCATATATTACAGGTGAATGATACTTTCATTAGGCTAAAGTGTTTACAACTGTTAACATTTTTGTACTCCGTGCTCTCTCCAATAGATTCGTTTGTGTATTTATTATGTGTGCTTTAAATTTATCAGAGCGTGTACTCAGAATTTGTTTGTAAGTTTATTTTCTTTTTATTATTTGCTGGGACAGACGAAACTGTTTTTCTAATCATTTACTTGTCTCTTATTGAGACCATTAATTATTAATTTTAAAGTAATTTTCGCCAATCGTTTGGCTGGGATTCACCAGGTTAATTGTTTCTTCATTTCAATGATATTTTTCGATTGTTCTTGGGGTGAATCAATCGCCGTTATTTTAAATGTAGTAATTGGTGAAGTTCATACTGATATAAGGACATTCAAGATCTCACCATGTTTAGATCTTGAACAGCTCCTCGGCACTGGGTCTTTGATCTATTTCAAGGGCATATGGTTTAAGTATCTGAAAGGGAAAACCAGTGTTTAAGTGAATCCTCTGCTGAATGAAATTTGCTTCCTCCCTTTTAACTTTGTTTATTAGAAGATCAGTCAGTCTGTCATAGCTTTGCCTTTAGTATTTCTGGTACACGCCTGAGTTAACTCACATTTATTATGTCATAAACTTATATTTAATAATTTATTTTCTCATAATAAAATTTATGAAATATGTTTAACTTAATTTGGCTGACGTTTGTCTTTGTGCTTTTGTCTCAATTGTCTAAACAATTTAAGATCTCTTGTTTCTCCCTGAGTCTAGTCGGCGCAAACCATCACCATCATCTATTCTGATCACAGTAAACAAATTATCCAGACACGTAGTGGTCTGGTGGCGCCCACTGTTTCCGAATAGATTGAGTATCCGGTATAATATATATATATATATATATATATATATATATATATATATATATATATATATATATATATATATATATATATATATATATATATATATATATATATATATATATATATATATATATTTAAGCAGAGTGCAATTTTAATATTAGAGCATTAAAACTGAGTCATGAAGCAAAATAAATAATTATATGAAGAAGTTTGCAGTGCTGACATAATAACCAAGAAATAACAGGAAAAGTCATGCTTCTGGATGAATGGTGCAGTCTAAGACCCCCTTCTTGGGCAGTACTTAGAGAAAAGTGGATAAGAATGTCATGGACATCACTGACAATCAGGCCTTTTACACAAAGACAGTGGATAGGCATGGTGTGTTCCAAACTTAGGGAATCACCACCAGAGGCCTTTTTATATGAAATATATGGTCCTGGAAATGTCAGCTATCCTCAGGACAAGGCTTGAAAAAAAAATCTATGGATTCAAACTTGTCACAACCCCCAGATTAGAAGATTAGAAGCACATAATATATATATACAAAGATTGGTCGAATGTAAGTAACACAGAACAGCTAAATGTCACTAATAACATTGACTAAGATTTACTGCTTTAAAAATAAATTACCCTTGTTTGAATACCATAATTTAGCCAAATAATATGCTATGCAGTTATGTATATATATGGAGAGACAAGATTTTACTTAGCTAAAATAGTAAAAAATACATTAAAATTTACCCTCTTGCCCGTCTCCCATTTAAAATGATTTAATTCCATCTTTGTGTATTTCATAACAACTGAGAATATTCAAGCGTATATTTTAAGAGTATGGAAAAATAAAAGAAAAGGAGCAGTTATAGAAAACTTCTAATAAGTCACCTTTTCAGAACTGAATAATAACATTTATAAAAAAAATAAGATTTTAAAGCATTAATTAGCTTGAATTCTGGATTCACCCAAGGTAGAATCCAGATTTAAACAAATAACATATTTTTACACTAAAGGATAAACAAAATGTTGACATAAAAACAATCTGGTGAGGGTATTAATTAATAATGCATTAAATTTTAAGGGGACATTAATAATTTTGATTCATGAAGATTTACTTAAAAAGAAAGAAAAGATTTTAGAAATTCAACTCATCAGATTGTTTGATATTGGCATATTATTAATAAAATTATACATATAA
Source organism: Epiperipatus broadwayi (assembly GCA_028023455.1). Classification (NCBI taxonomy): domain Eukaryota; kingdom Metazoa; phylum Onychophora; class Udeonychophora; order Euonychophora; family Peripatidae; genus Epiperipatus; species Epiperipatus broadwayi. The sequence goes on along the minus strand of JAQFVV010008807.1, from coordinate 5,966 downwards.
AATCAATTAATAAATAACTATAAATAAATTACCTATAAAATCAAGTAATAAACAACTATAAATAAATGACTGCACCAAAATTAAAAAAAACAATAGAGCATATGAGAGAAAATGAGATTTATAAAAATTATTTAAGAGCAAATTACATTTTACATAAAGTTAAATCAGTTATGAAAGAAATCTTGATGAGATTACCAAGCTAGATTGACTTTTAGGTGACAGCTTGAAAATTTACCTTGTACCATTTTAATAGTTCATATTAAAAGTCCACCTCATGCCTGGCAGTTCTTATGTGATGGCAAGATTCTATTTAGCATTCTAAAGTTCTCCATCAGGCTTTTACTTCATTCTATGGAAGCATAATATTACAGCAGTGGCAGATGACCCTCATGGGTCAGAAAAGTGATGATCTTTCTATGCTTACATTTCAAAACAGCATGAATTCAGTTAACTGTACAGTTCTTTCAACAGTAGCTAATCTGTTGGTGATTTAAAATTTGCCATTTTATACCCCAAGTTATTTGAAAAATGCTTTCAATCACTTAGTTTTAGATTAAAATCTAATCTTTAATCTAACAGAAATTTTACATTTCTTTGTCCATTGCTTTTGAAAAATGCAACTGTTAGATAACATTCCAAAAATATATTCAAATCTATTTCCAGATTAGAAATAGATTTGACAGAAATGTTTATAACAAAAGAAAATCTTTAATCTTAATCCCCATTTTATTTTAAGTAAAAACTTTAATTAAAAATACCTTCCCAGATTAAAACAACATCTTTCTAACCTCTTAATTATTTTTGGACAATTAACAGTTGCATCTTCCATCTTGGATTTTATAAAATATAGTTTGATAGGAAAAAGTACTTTAAAAAGAAAAAGTTGTATAAATGACATATAATAAAATATTTTTAAAAAATCAATATTTTATTAGTATTTTGCTTCTATATATTTGAGCTGCCCCTATGTATTTTAATAAAAAAAGTACTAATAATTAATAAAAAAAGAATTAATAATAATTTTAAAAAATGTTATTGAAACGTTAAAATTTTATAACTTAGGGGTGCATGTCAAATATATACATAAATATATATATACATGACAAAAGAAGTGGGATATAGGGTTTGAATACAGGTTAGTAGATGGAACTATCAAGCTCAATCTTAAGCTAAGATTGACTACTTCATTGATATATATATATATATATATATATATATATATATATATATATATATATATATATATATATATATATATAAGTATAAAGAGAAATGTTTAATATGTATAATTATTAATTATTTGATCTGATATATATATATATATATATATATATATATATATATATATATATATATATATATATATATATATATATATATATATATATATATATATTACCAGTAGAGGAATGAGCATTATTTTTTTTTGTTATTTTCTTTTTTATTTATTTTCATTATCTCATAGTTACTAGTTTAATTTAAATATGTATAAGTTTTATATATTAAACAATTTTATGCATACTAAAGTAACACATCTCTGTCAGTCTCAGGATTACTGACCCTGATCAGCTAGCTTGTGGCCAAGAATGAAGTAATACAATATTATTACTCTTATTAAATTCTGACAATATACTTTGTATACACCCAAAAGACTGGCATGTGGAGTCAGAAAATTCTGACATCCATAAATGTATTGCTTAGGAAAATATTAATTAGTGGTTAATATAAACTAATGCTAAGTATTCCTGTATTTATATAATGATGCCTATTATTTTGTTTTTTCTCATTGTTGGGAGGTTAAGCTTTAACAACTTCTCTCCAGGTTATGACTGATACAAGTTCATCTCAACAAGTAATATTTCATTTGTATATTAACCATTAATACCAATTAATAATAAGTCATATAAAAATGTTTAAATAAAAATAGAGTATGTTGAACATAGTAAAAATATAGAGAAGGGGTAAAACCCATTACAATGGTTTCCCAGTGCAACTGGGGCTTCAAACAGTAGAGAATGTTTAGGGCATAAAATAATGAAAATTGAAACAGGATGTAAATGAGAATTGAAACAGGATGTAAATGAGAATTCAACCACAGAAAAAAATGGACCAACAAAAGGCAAAAAAGGAAGGGGAAAGGAGCATAATGGAAACTATCATGAGAAAATTAGAAGAGTTATATCAGAAAATAGTATCAATATTGCAGGAAATAGAAGACAAATTTGAAAAGAGGTTCCAAGAGTTAGAGTGGATATTAGGAAGAGAAGGAGAGAGTAGTCAATGGGAAAAGAGAGATAGTGATGTGGCAAAAGAATAAAGTATCGGTGAAAATGAAGATAAACTGAACAAGAAAAAAGAGAAGAAATAGCCAAAGACCAAAATGAGGATAAAGAAAACTCCAGGAAATATTGCAAAGATAGCAAAAAGGAAGGAAGCTCCAACAAAATATCCAAATGGCTCAGATTTATGTCAATCAATTTTTAAAGATTTGACTATTTGCTGATGAAACAGGGTAAGCTCCCATAGAACAGTTGAAAAGTTTGAGGAGATACTTCAGCATTAAACCTATTGCTAAGAAAACTAAGATTGTGATTGCATGTAGCAATCTAGTAGGAAATGCACAATCATGGTGGGACTCACCCTTTTATCAACCAATGACATTTGAATGGTATCAAAGAGAGATAAGAGATAGGACTTAACAATATACCAAGTCAGGCAAGAAAATATAGGGAAGGAGCCAAGAAAGTTAATCTCAATTGTATCATCAGCAAGTGGCAAATTTACAGACACTAGACACATGCAACCCTTACAGAAAGTAATATTACTCAGATTGTTAGACACAATTTGCAGATAAAAATAAAACAAATGATGATAGGAATAAGAAAAGCATCAATTGAATAAGCTGCTGTATTACTAAACACCATAGATATGAGCACACAGGATTAAAACTTATTGATAGATTGAGGAAAAGAAGTTCAGGGTGCTTTGATTGTGAGAGTTGAAGCAGAGAATGAGGGACCAGATTGGAAATCAACAATTCATGGTAGAGGGAATAGCAATACTAGACTGAAATGGTAGTATGAGTATAAACAGTGTCAAATGCTGGGCAAGCCAAATTATGAACAGGAAAGAGGGTCACATTCACTGATGCTAAAAGATGGCCAATAAACCAATCAATGTAAAAAAAAAGAATGTATATAAGCATTTATTTTAAATTTTTATTTAGATTGGGGTCTAATGTTTAGGGTTATTTATTATACAAGCAGTTAGATAAAGTCTAACAGATAAAGAAATATAAGTTTTTTTGTTTGTTAGTTTGAGTTCATAGAATTAGATAAGTTGTCATTGTGGGGCTTTGAGAAGGAAGCAGCCTCTAAATTTTGATAATGGATGCTAGGCATTTGGCTGATAGATTGTGTGTGTTGCATACTGTGTATATTTTCCATATTTGGTCAACCTAGGGTGAGAGCCTACATAATATTCCATGTTGCAGACAGCAAAATTCTGCCAAGGACCTAAGCGTTTAAGACTCTAAGAGAACATTTCTTTCAGTATTGCCCCATCCATAAGACTCGAGAAGCAAGCAGGGTCTTAGTCCACTTCTAAGAGTCAGAAGCAGCCGAGTGTGGTTAGAATTTTTATATTTATGTTATTGCAATTTTTGGAGGCATTATGCGACCAAATTTAAGCCAGAGAGTTGACTATATAGTGTGCATAACACCTTGTGTGCTTATGATCAAATCTAAAATGTATTGTTAGGTTGTGGGATCAGTTTCATTCTTTGGTTTTAGAGTGGCAGGATACAAAAAGTGATTAAATAAAGATCATGATGAGGAAGGAATTAAAGATTAGTATTTAATTATTTTTAAATTTTAGTTTTGTTGCTTCAGTTTGAGCCATCCAAAAACATAGACTGTGTTTGAAGGCTTGTGAATGGGGGGGGGGTATTTTAACAAGGGCCAGGTTTAAATCCTGTTCCAATGTCAAAATAGACTTTAATTAGAAGAGCATGTGTAGATAACTATTAATATATATAATAAAATATGCATCAATTAACCAAAGCAATCTTAAGGGAGGGGGGGGTCTTGTGCTCAAATTATTTTAATGGAGTATGTGCATGTATATAATAATGAATAATATATATATATATATATATATATATATATATATATATATATATATATATATATATAACATGTAAAAGAATATTTTAGAAAAATATATTTAACATATAAACTTTATTGTAACTAATTTTGTTTTAAGAAGATAAGACAATGTATAAAGAAACATATTTTGTTATTGTATATGAAATGTTTTTAATGTAAATCCTGTTTAAAGTTATATTTTTATATAATGTTTAATGAAATTGTAAATCTGATTTAAAATGTGCTGAAAGCTTTTCTTTTGTAAAAAAAAAAAAAAAAAAAAAACTAAAAACAAAGGTTGGCAGATCTAAAATTGTAATGTCCAGGATTGATGAGATTGTGTAGGATAAAGTTTAAAATGTAGAACATTTGGAAGAATGACAGAAATTAAGGCTAGAGGACAAAAGGAAGCTTCAAGAAAAATAAAAAAAGGATATAAATAGCCAAATGAGAATAAAGTGGGGTCTATTGCTTCTGATTCATATTTGATATTAAATATAACTTTATGATATTATTATAAGTGCCATCATGTTTCTGATCTACAGGATTGCAAGAAAAATATATGTGTTAGCTGACATAAGTACATTAGGATGAAACCATAGATGTTCTAAGTTTTCACTTGTATGACTCATAAAATAAATCAAAGCTTATCCATAGTCCCATGATGGTTCAATCTTCAAAAATCTGGACCATAAACCTTCACCAGATCAATCATTTTGATATGCTATCATTTCCTCAGAAATTGTAAACAGATACTTTCTTGACAGATACTCTTTATGATTCCTACTTATTACATAAGCTTACTTTATTCATGTATAAGGACAATCTAATTTCCCCAGGGAACAAAAGGTAACTGCCTATTTTTATTTCAAATGTAGACATGCATATCTTATTAATCTCACAGCATAACTTGTAATTAGTTCTGTTACATTTTATATAGATAAGTTTAAAGAGAAAATGTTTCATTTGTATAATTAATAATAATTTGACATGTTAAAAATATATATTTAGTCTTGCATTGGTGGTCGAGAGGTCAGCATAACTGCCTTGCACTTTCAGGCAGTTGCCCAGGTTGCAGGTTCACATCCTGGCCAATGCTATGACACTTAATATATATATATATATATATATATATATATATATATATATATATATATATATATATATATATATATATATATATATGTGCTTATATTCCCAGTAAAGGATTGAGCACCATATTTTTTGTTCTTTTCTTCTTTATTTACTTTTGTTATCTCATAGTTATCAGCTTAATTTAAATGTGTATACATTTTATGCATTAAGCAATTTTATGTGTACTGCCCCAAAGTAACATATCTCTGTCAGTCTCAGGACTACCTACCCTCGATTACAAGTTTGTAGCCAAGCACTAAGTAATACAGTGTTATCACTCTTATTAAATCCTGGTAATAAAATTCTTATTCATGCACAAGATTGGCATCTGGAGTCAGAAAATGCCAACGTCCATAAATATATTGCTTGTGAAAATATTAATTAGTGCTTAATAGAAACTAATGACAAGGATTCCCATATTAATATAATGTCTGTTATTTTGACTTTTCTTATTGTTGGGAGAATAAGCTTTAATCACTTGTCTCCAGGCTGTGGCCGCTACATGTCTATCTTGGCAAAATAGGATTTCATTTGTATAATAACCATTAATACCATTTGATAATATGACATATAAAAATTGTTTAAATAAAGATAGAGTAAGTTGAACTTAATAAAACTATAGAGAAGGTATAAAACCCATTACAATATATATATATATAAACAGTTGTGTGTCTCAGGGCATACAAC